>JAATLQ010035954.1:0-12053 GCA_013421005.1 Heliconius erato x Heliconius himera | reverse complement strand
CTACATTATCAGCTTCGCAATATATGGATAAGCTATCAAGATCATCATCTCACACGAATTATAAAGGGGATCCCCCGAGATATTACATAGTTGAATTATTTTGACGCGGGTACACCACTGTCAAGATAATAAGCCAACTTTGTGAAATGCTTGACGTGGATACTCTTACCGGAAGTAAGTTGTTTTATTCACAATAGGAATAAAAATGATATTTCATATCAATTTTTTTTTATTATTACTTCTAGTAGTACCATAGATAAAATATTATATAGATTAATTCTCTCCGCTAGGTGTGGTGCTGACCTCGGAATTTGTGTGCGTGTTCATATATAGTATAAGACTAGTAGTGATAGCAGCGTTACATATTTAATTATTTAATTATTAATATTTTATTTTTGTGTTCGAATGATTAAAAGTTAAAGATAAAGAGGTCAGTCGCGGCGCAGAGGCACAAGCATTTGACAGTAAACGATACAGATTATGGTTTCAATTCCCACTTGAGCATTTAATCTTCGCTTTGGTGTTGAGGCAAAGCACGGCGCTGAGATTCCGCAATGCCTACAGAATTTAGCGGAAAATGAGGAGCGAAGTGTCTTGACACTAGCTTCCCTCTGCCTACCCTGCTGCATGCGAGATAAAGCGTGAAGCTAAAAAAAAGGCACTAATAGATATGCCTATAAACAGTTTAACCTACAAAACCAGTTGCCCGTACAGACTGCACTTCAATGTGTAGGAACGCGATAATTAAAGCCTATTTAATTCGATAGCAATTCCCCTACATTTATCAAAAGGATCAAAGTATCCGCACAGTGAGGCCGGTCATTATGTGAAATAGCCGACAATTGCAACGGAAAAACGTATGGAATAGCAATCTATTCCATTATATTGCTTTCAAGTAAGGTTTTGTTGCACATTTATACAACAAGCTTCGTTTTACGTAATGGAATGTTCACTTTTGGTTTTTATCGTTGGAAGTTTAAAAAGCAAAATTTTATTTTTATTTACTTAAAAGTCTAAGTCTCTCTTATTTTCACATTTTTTAAGAATTTTAAGTAGGAAGACAAAAGGCTGATATAAAATTATTTTACTGCCGAATTTTTACATACATTAAGTCATGATGGATTGGTTGAATTGATTTTTTTTATAGCTTCACGCACATAGCATGAATATCTATCATGCTCCAGGATCCAGTAGGGATCCTAGAAAACTGGTGTTAAGACATGCCGTCCTTCATTAGGACACTTTCCTCCGAATTCTTGAAACATTGCATATTGAGTGGCTCGTTACCAGAGCGAGAAAATGACAAAATTCAATATTTCATTCCTCCGAGTGGGAATAGAACTCACAATCGTCGCCTTTACAGTTGCACTCTTGTGTCTCTGCGCTACGACGGCTTATTTGAAGGGTGGTGTCAGTCGAAAGATGCCGAAATGAATGAGGAATGCTGAGCTCGTAGAGTTAGGCTCTCGGTTCTCCTCAGTTACCGCGCCAGAGAAGTGAGGCGTGAAGCTACTTCGATTGGTATATGCCTATACATCAAAATATTTTAACTTACTACTACAAATTTATTGAAGTTGTTTTAAATGAAGAAGCAGTTTTAATTAAGTCTTTATTATAGTGAAGTTTACGTATCTCTTTCGTATCACCACGTCCGGGACGCTGGTGACAAATAACTTAGTTATCCTTGTTACATTCAGCTTGTGGCGAGTCTCCAGTGAAACTTTGCGTGCTGTTACAGAACCCGTTGTGATACTTTATGTTGAATGAATGTTGCTAGGTGTATGCTAGTTCTATTTGTACCTAATATTATTACTAATGTGATTGAATGTGTTAATCTTAGAAACACTAGAAAAATATTTTTTTTGTGTTAGATAGAATATTTATTGAGGAAGACTAAAGAATAAATTATATCATGTCCAGAAGCTATTTGAGTAGAGATAAAAACGGAAAAACTAGAGAACTTAAAGTTGTACAAAAAGCATATATCTACATAAAACGGAAATACTCATCTTTAAAAGTTCTAAAAAAGAGTCCAGGATAGTTCTGGTAGTCTATCTCCTAAGAATAATCCACAGTACACCATTTTTATGTTTTATAAGGAACAAAAAAAAACTTTAAAAAAAACTATAAAAAATTTTTTCGAAACTATTTACATAATACTGTATCAATACTTATCCAATTAACTGTTGTCTTGTCTTGTTGCCTTTTGCAGCATACCTAAATTATAGAAAATCACAGAAGTTAGTATTAAAGTACGGAAGCAGAGTGGTCGTCGCGTCGAGTGATATAACTTGTGAATGTCAGCAACCGCGGGCGGCGGGTGCTTACCTATAACATCTTATTGTGTTGACTTCTCTCCATCCTCGATAGATGGACTATTTCATTTCGTTGAAGGTTTTCTGGTTAATGCTTTCGACGTATCTGCGGTGGAGTTACTGGACATTTATGACCATATTTATACACCAAAAATATATGAATGAAAACGGCATCTCAAGATCGATCTCGTAGTTGAGACCCGTTAATAAATACGGACCTTAGAATGTGTCACAACACTCTGTCTGTCAGGTCTTTCTATATGACCTTGCTTGCGGAGCCGCAAGTGAAAACTAGTATAATAGTAAAATATATGTTATTATGAACGCCACGTATAATGAATGTCTTCTCACTAAGACGAGGTATAAAAAATATTCTTAGGAGTGGGAAAAAAACCCACAACTGTCGCATTCACAGTCACTCGTGCTGCTTCTCCACCCGCCCTTTAGCTTTAGTTATGAAAATAGAAGAAGAAGAAGTTTCAGAAGTTACTAACCATCTATGTAGTAAAATAATTTCTCCATAGAGAGACGCTTTTCAGAGATATTTTAAAATTCTTTGACCGCCGTTTTGGACTTACAATGAATTCAAAAAGTTTCGTGTATTCTATCGCAGGAACCACTAAGAAAGTAACTCTTCGTTTTGTCGCCTCCGCCCGCCTCTAAGTTTGACTTGCGTTTAACTTTTTGTTTTTCTAACTTTCAAACTTTGCTACTTGTTCGCCTTTCTAAATAGAAAGATTTATATGGATACATTTTTAGTGTATGTTTTATACTCGTATAAGTTAATGATAAAAACACAATAGGAAATATTGTATTTAAATTATTTTCTTTTGTCGGCTGGTTACGCTGCTCTAAATGCAATATCTAAAATTTAATGGAAAGTAAGAAACAAAAGAGTGCCTTAACACTAGCTCTCTGCTAGTAGCAGTATGCGTTTAGCTGCTTTTTTAAAAAAAGAAACTTGAATGGAAAATAAGGAAACCGGGAAAAATTGTATAAATATCGAAAGTATGTAAATATGATCTTTTTCCTTTCATTTCTAAAGACAATACGTTGCTTGATAACAGATAATATGTAGAAAATAAGATTTAACGAATGAAGCCAGCTGTAGCGCAAGGGCACAACTGTAAACGCTACAGGTTGTGGGTTCTATTCCTTAAGGAAATGAAATATTTGATATTTACTTTTTTCCTTGGTCTTATAATGAAGCAAAGCGCGTAGTTGAGTTCCACCACTCAACACACTATGTCTCCAGAATTTGTGGAATCGCTATGTGTGGAATACAGCGTGTTGCTAAAAAAAGGATTAATATAATGTTATATACGACCGATTAGACGACGTCGACGTAGCAATTGTAAAATTTTTGGTATCAAAGGACTTCTTTCCCTGTTCGGGAAAATGCGCACATTTATCTTTATATTTAAAATATATATTATATATTTTCTGTATTTGTTTATACATAATTTAGTGCTGCTTACCAGCTGAATTTTACAAAAGAATAGAGAATGAGAAAAAAAAATAGAATCGTATACGAATAATACAATAAGCACTCGCTTGTGACCCTATCTTAGTTGACTCTTCCAAAGTATGCTAAAAACTTTACTTGAGATACCTTTCCGGAGCGAAACTCTTGAAGATGGTCCTTTCTAAATCTTGCACAGCAAAAGTTAGTAAAACTATTCACCTAACCGTGCTTCCAAGCGTGACTCTTCGAAATATTCATCTTTAGCGTTCAAAAACTAAATTTTGTATAAAATATTAAAAATGCCTGTAAAGAAAAGCTTCACACTGTATCACACAGCGTTGTAGACAGAGGGAACCTAGTGTTAAGACACTCCGTTCCCCACTTTGCGACGAATTATGGAGGCTTTGCGTGTTGAATGGCGGAACTAAACGCCGCGCTTTGCCTCGTTATCAGTGGGAGGAAATGAAAAAATCTTCTTCGAGTGGGAATCGAATCCATAACCTGTCGCGCATGTACTTCTGCGCCACGACTGGCTTTTTACACTTCATGCATATACATTAAATCCTTTCTATTTAATAGGAAGAGGAAATAGCAAATTCAGATATTAAGATAGATAGGGGTAGGGTGCAAAAAAAAAAAAAAGAAATATATAAATATAAATAAGGGTATAAAATAATAAGAATGTAATTACCATATACCATAAATATGCAAATATACATACTATAATAAATTATACACATATAAAAATATCAGTATACAAACATAACATACATAAATAAATATATTCATATAAATATACCTACATACAAATAAATATATATATACACAATTATATATACATATATAAAGCGCTATAAGGTAAGATTAAAATTTGTATGAAATGAACTACAAATATACGTTTGTAATGATTTTTTTTCCGTAATATAAGTACAAATTTCTATTTTTAAATTTTATATGTACTAGAAGTTCTCATTTCTTTCCAAATGATTGTTTTATTTATATACCAATATAACACCACTTTTATTAATAAAAAAATACATAATTATATAAATTAATCGAAAATCTAAATGTACCTAATTATATTTATGAGGCCATAATGGTGCAGCGGGACAAAATATTTCTGTAAAGGCTATGATTGTAGCTTCGATCTCTACTCCAATAAAGATAATAACAGATATCATTATTTTTATTTATTCTCTCTTGATAAAAGAAAGTGCTGGTCTGAGTTCTCTCTCACTCAACAAATTAAGTAGATATTATTATAAACAAAAATAAAGAATCAGTTGAAAGTAGCTCCTTTTATCCCGTAAATTGGGTGAGAAAAGTGAAATGGAAAAATAATACTTACCTATATATTGGGAATAAGTAACTTATCATCATTCATCATTGAGGCCAGTCGTGGTGCAGGTGCACAATGTGTGAACGTAAACGCAGCAGGTAGTGGATTCAATTCCCAGTAAAGGGAATTAAATATTTAATATTTCCATTTCTTCGCTTTGGTGTGTCGAGGCAAAGCGCGTTGAGTTCCGCCACGCAGCACGCAATGCGTTCAGAATTCGGCGGAAAGTGGCCTACTTTCCGTAGCATATAGCCATAGCCATCGGAATATCAAATCTCCAAGCAGCATAAAAGTGTACCGTCTGTCTTAGTATTGTCTGCCAATAAGATATTTTTCGATCTTGCTATATAAAAGATTGCTTATTTGTGGAACGGGCTAGTTATGAGAAATTCTTTAAATAGAAAGCTTGGTTTCTGTTTTATTTCTTCCACACAATATTATTTTCAAGATTTCTTTTCGACAATAACAGCATATGGTTTGTCTTAGGTACATTTTGTATTTTATAGGAAACTATTTCATGTTATAGAACAATTACATCACAATAAAAAAAAATATCGAAAGTATATTATGTTCTGTTTTTCTATTAAAGCATTTTGGTCGTGCCAGTTAAGCCTAAAATCACTTCGCCAATATTATTAAAAGTTTATTATGTTTCTTGGGGCATTGCGTGTTGAGTGGCGGAACACAACACCACGATTTTTTAGTTACCAGAGCAAGGAAATGAAAATATTAATTTATAATATTTCATTCCATTCCCTCAATTGAGAATCGAACCGTCGCGTCTACAGTCACAAGCTTTACGCGCTTTTTTAAAAGATACGGTGGCTTTTTTTTAATATATATCTAATATTAAAACGATTTCAAACGATTTCGACAAAAGTGATTTTATTTAATAGAAAATTTCCTTCATAGGGATTCAGTCTTGCAATACATCAAATCTTTAATTATATGCCCATGGAATCTGATTCAAACAGGGCAAGGAATTGTCGTTTCTTTGATTTTGTTTCGCAAATTATGTTACGCACCATCAACTTTCGTTCAACTTGAAAAGGAGTCTGAATCTACCAAAAGGCATTTAATTTATACTTACGCCGTGTTAGAATATCGATTTATAATTATCAAGGCTTCCTTTTTTGTACATTTTACATACTCGTACTTCTATAAAAGTTATGGAATAAAGACATTGAATATTGACTAACGTTTTATAGAATAAGCGAACGATATTTTCTTTTTGATAATTATATATTATATCTCCATAATAAACTGAAAATAAATTTAAACTTAAACTTAACTTAGCTTCACGCTGTATCTCTAAGTAGTCAGAGAGAACGAAGCGCCAAACGCTACGATCTCTACATACCTCTTTCGCCTCGTCCACTGTCATCAACCTCTTCTTACATGCCCTTCGGGGGTCCTCATATTTTTTACGTAACCTTCCTCCAGTATCTTGAATTTCAACACTACTTGCTAAGTTGAGATTTGCTTTAATTTTAAATGGTTTCATTTAATTTTATCTTAATGCTCAGAGACTAATCTCTAGACTGTCTACGCCTGAACTGAAACGAATTTTCTTATGTACCCACCTATAAGCGTGTAACGTAATACTTATTTTTCTTGTATAAAAAATTGTTGAAATAATTATTAAACAGACGAGACGTACCTATAGTAAAGTATAGCCTACTATAAATGTATTCCACGATTAAAAAAGTTAAAAATCAAAAGTTCAAAATCAAAAATTCAAAGTTATAAATCCTTTTTAGGATTCCGTAAGAATTTCGTAAGATTTGTTGTCCATCCATGTATCGAAGCCATTTATCATCGCGTGAGGGTATCAAGCTGAACCTAATCTCAAATATTCAGCCTTACTGTCCCTAGGAGCACAGAAAAAAAACAAGCTTCTAAGTCAATGTAATCAAATGAGTACCTAGACATGCGCCAGCGTGTCCAGCCAAGTTAAAAAGCTGAAAACAAATAAATCTGTATGCATAAAATATTGCACATTTTTTAAAATACCCTAGATTGAAATGTATTAAATAATAATAATTAATTTACCCAATATAATAATTATTTATTTACCCACGGAGAAATCGAACCCACAACAAAATTTAATTTCATATAGTCATGTTTATTTTAATTTCTGGTAGTCATATCACATTCACAACTGTAACTCACTTGATATTTTGATAGGTCGGCGTGGCTGGAACGTCACTTGACGAGCATGCAGCAACATCCAAATCTATTTTGTATATTACAGAAATGACAATGTACATTGCTAATATGGTACAATGCTATACATAATATGTTTTTTTTTATACTAAATCTTATAATAAAAAAAAACAATAAATAGTTGAGTTATATAAACGCAAATTATTGTTTAAATTCTTAAACATATTCTTAAATGTTTAAATTCGCATAATATTAACCTGTTATTATGAATTAGACGCTGTAGTAATCGTACAATTTATTGAAGCCGCTCATGAAAAAATAATGAATTAATAAATAGTGTAAAACTAAAGGTGAGGCCGTCGTGGCGCAGCGGCACAAGTGTGTGATTGTAACGTGACGGTTGTGAGTTCGATCTACGCTCGAGGGAATTAATTATTATTTCTTAATATTTTTATTTCTTCGTTACCTCTGCTTACGCTGTAGTATGCAGGATACAGCGTGAAGCTGTAAAACTTAACGATATACTCCTACTCCTACCCTTTCAACAATAACCAAAGTAAAACACGATGTATGAACTTAACATTTAATTCCATTTTCATAATGGTATTACTTAAATACACGTTAAATTGTTATTAATGAATGAATCGCAATATTTACTCTTTAATATAATATATTTAGGTTTAAAAGCTTTTCTCAAGTACCAACTCGTGTAATTTTTATAACGTTGGTACAGACGTAACTCCTGAGAGGCTGCGTATATACCTACTATCGATTTATTTAAAAACAAAAACCCCGACTGCATAAAACTAAAAAGAAAATAAACAAGTCCAATAGTTTATTACGATTAACAGTCGGGACCTCTTTAAATTATGCGGGATTCCTGGTAAAGATTTTATTGATTGAAGAATTACTTATAGGTCCCGACTGTTAATCGTAATAAACTATTGGACTTGTTTATTTTCTTTTTAGTTTTATGCAGTCGGGGTTTTTGTTTTTACAAATATTTTTTTATTTTTCACTTTTTTGTTAGACTTCATTATGGTAATCATAATCATGATATACCTTTTTAAAGTCCTCGTAGTAAGCTCTTGAATTTGACACCCATATTGTGGTATTCGAAACGAAATTTTTTATTTTCACTAAGTCCAATGGGATCCCACATCCGCCATGATTGTTTTTATTTAACGTCACCTATCTAAGAACACTTGGACTGCTAATACAAATCTAACGATACCACAATTATGTAAATCCATTCAGTGGTTCTGGAGATATGAGGTAATAAAGAATAATACATACATACAAGATACGCTCGAAAAACATAACCCTTCCTTAGCAGTCGGGAAAAAGGTATGAGTTACATATTTGTCCTTGAGTATTGATGAAAAGTAAATGGCTTAAGGACAAAATAAGTATAGAAATAAAATCGGTTTTATTAAATATTTGAAAATAGTACTACAATAAGTAATTTGGCGTGAATTTCGAAAAAAAAACAGACTATTTAACTTAACAAAACAAAACACAAAAAATACTTCTTTCAGAATAATAAAAAAATCACTAACAATTAACATAACTCTAAGAAAAAAAATTGTAAGAATATAAACATTTTTTTGAAAAAAATGTCCACAGTCCAATTACACCCTAAATTATAAGCATAGTCAGGGCAAACTTATTTCGTTAACTACAAACAAATTAAATTTTTGAACAACATCTATCTGTCAACTTTATTTTGGGTTTATGTCGAAATACAAGTCTTTTGTGTCTTGACTTCTTCAGCTTGACCTTCACATATTTCAGGCATATCAGAACCAAGTAGTCCTGCCAAGCTCAATCTAGGTTTCGGGACAACCTATAATTAAAAACGGTCGCTTCTTTACTATAACAAAGCATAAAACATAAAACTTACATAAGTACTGACTTGAGGCCTGGGAGACCGCATCGGAATTTCAAAACATAAATATTGCGATGCCTGCCTGTTCCGATGTCATCGTGGGCAATGACCATGCAGCTACCTATAAGCAGGGATTGATATTTTGCCTCACAAAAAGGGGCAAACTAAGATATGTATTAACTGCCGGGGCCTGTCAGGCCGCACGTCAGTATTTAAAGGTTAATATCGTACATTTTATGATATATTCTTGCAAAATAGAGAGTTTTTATGGTTTATTTATAAAAATGTTGTTTTCATTAATTAAACATGAAACTGTAACCTACCACAAGTTAATTAGGAACTCGAACATCGGATACTTGTAAATGAATTATTGTTCTCGTTACGATCGTCTCGTCTTCTTAACAAAGAAGCCTACCTATGTTAATGAAAAAGGTTGAAATTATACTCTGAAAGATTCATAAAATTCTATGTACATGTCATTATCTAAAATTTGCTGGATATCATTTTGAAAATGTCGCAGTCTCACCTAAAAGTCGATTTTATGGTTTCATCCCGTTATCATCTCGTGGCAGGCTGGAAATACAGAAAAATCACGTCTCCACTACGATTGCTGGCTCAAATAAAGGTATGATTGTTACGACACGCAACGAGGAAAAATTTGATTTCACGCCCTTAGATGTTATGAGGGAAATGCCTATGCTCGTGAACCTCTTACTGTAAAATATCTCAATCTAAATTCCCTGGCAAAATACCAACACATTGAGAAAGATTCCAACTAAATTTTGAAACGAATATTAGATTTTACTGTTTATTTGAGCTTCCTATCTTATTTATCGTTCAATTTGTGTTGGCAAAATATGACGATAGATACATTTACAACGAAATTGAGAGTTCAATGTTTTAAACTTAAACGTAAGGTGCTTCATTTTTTCTTTTATTTTCAATACATTTACAGAGTTAAACTCAAAAATATAGTAGTAGTAGATTAGTAACTATACAATTTATTTACTAATCTAAAATAAATTCGTATTTTAATAACATTATCATTTAAAAGATTTTGTCCATACATTGGAAATTAAAATTTCAGTCAATTCAATGAAAATTATTTTGTAACAATGAAATACTCACACTATTGATACTTTTTTTATTTATACACCGATTTAAATAAGACAAAACTAAATGATAAGGGAAGTTTATCAAAATACAATAATGAAAACTTCATTTAAGTGTAACCGATTTAAATGCATTTTTCATTTAAATCGGATAGATTTAAATGCAGTTTTTCAGCCGTTTCTGAGATTACCGTGTCAATGTATGTATGTATATTGTCTGTTTTTCTGTTTGTACTGGCTCAGCTCGGAAACAGCTAAACCAACTTTTATGGGACTTTCAGGATAGAGGTATTGTGGCGCAAAATATAGACTACTCTCTATTCCAAAATTCCTGCGGAATCAGGATTTACAAGAAAACTCACGTTTTTGTGAACGTATACCTGCTGCGTAGATAGATATAAAATAACTAAACATTTTTCTAATAAATACAACAACTTTTGCGAGCAAAATCAAACAAAATCCCGAAACATTAAACTTACTATTATAGATATCCATACTTAAATATTCATCGAAGTTTCCTGAATACTCTTAAACAAAAATTAAATAAATCGCACAGTTCAAGTTGATAAAGCCGAGCGAGGGCCATCAGTCTGTTATACAAATATAATTTTTCACTGTTCGGATTTTTAATGGATTTTTTTTATTGTTCCCATTTAGTGCCAGAATTCATGAATGTAGGTCCAGGAGGAAGTACGGATCCCTAATAAATGGACTGTGTAATTAATTATTTACGTAAAAATTAGCTTCACGCTGTATCCCGCACACAGCAGGGTGCAACACAGCACAGAGTAGGCAGAGGGAACCTAGCGTTAAGAAAATCTCATCTCCACCGAATTCTGGAGGCATTTCGCGGTAAAGGGTGGAACTGAACGCCGCGCTTTGTCTCGACACCAGAGCAAATTTCTATTCCTTGAGGGGATGGAACCCACAACCATACACTGCCCCTGCGCTACGACTGTAAATTTTCTATAATTTATATTTGTGGCTAGGATTGTTTCGTCTATCATATTGATTAGTACGCTCTGAATACCGAGAATGTATATTATAAATACATTTACAGTCTAATGTTGTTACTCTTATGAATAGGATAGTAAGGGAAATTGCGCTAACATTTATCTTTTAGCATACATTATATTTTATCATCGTAATTTTTTTTGCTTCACGCTATATCATGCACCCAAAGCAGGGTGGGCGGAGGTATCCTGGGAAGTTAGTGTTATGACACTGTTGTCTTTAAGACACTTTGATTCCCATATTCTGCCAAATTTTGGAGGTTTTGCGTGTTTAGTGGCGGAACTCAACACCGCTTTTTGCCTCGTTACCAGAGCGAGGAAATGAGAATATAAAAAAAAATCCTCTAGGGGGAATCGAACCCATAACCGTCGCGTAACAATTACACGCTAGTGTATACCACGACACAGCCAATGATATTCTTAATTTCCCAATTATCATAACTTATTAAAAAAACTAAATGTTTATACCGCTCTATGATTCCGCTCTCATCGACTAACTTTTCGCAAAGCGATTGTAAAATAAAGTGAAAGTGTTTTTGTGGATTTAAATATTTTTACAAGCAGGGGAGTAGCGTCATTATATGGCACATACATATAATGCTAAAGCGAGATGCTAGAGATGTTAAAGCAACTTGTATACGAAAGTGAAAAAGTGGGCTTATCTATAAATACAACAAAAACTAAAGCTATGACAAACAGCATACATATTCCCATAACCATTCAGGACAGTACAATAGCATATGTGGAAGAATATA
>JAATLQ010035953.1:153139-186823 GCA_013421005.1 Heliconius erato x Heliconius himera | reverse complement strand
CAACTTGCAATACAGGCAATCCTAGTGCCTTTAAATCTAATTAATCTAGTTCTAGGACAGTTTATATGGTATACAATCTAGTGATTAACATATTGTAGTGAGATATGGGAATACAAACGCGGATTGTTCTGAGGGCTTGGCATCGACATTGATGTGTTTTGTTTATAGTTGTTTGGTGTAGCCATACCACGCTGAAAACTGAAACAATTTTGGTAAATCAAAATTGTTATTTCGATATAGGATTTAATATCTAGGTTAGGAATAATATTAATTCTCAAAATGTTAATTACAATATTAAGTGGGAATTCAATATACAAAATTATTATTAGTATTAGAGATTATAATTATTGTTAAAAGTTTACGTGGTAAGCCGGTTAGTAGCATGAATAGTTGTATTGAAAACAATATGCTGAGACGCAGCAAAAATATTTGTGAGAACCTATGATATCTATTCTAACTATATTATAGATTACCTAAAGTTAAACTATGCCTTGAATACTTTTGTAAATTTGTAAATAAGAACTATTTATCAATTATCGACTGAATAAAACCACAAATCACATACACTCACAGCGTCACTTGCAAGACGCCATGTTCCCCGACATTTTGTTATTACAGATAAAGAAATATAATTGACATTGACATTTTGGATGGATCTCTGTATGTGTATCATTTTAAATTAACTATTATAGCCACACCACATACATTTTTATATAAATAACTTATAATAACTTATATTATTAGTAGTATATGTTACAAAATAAAATAGAATCTTCTTTATAATTTAAAAGTATTTGCGTTCATTTTAAGACAGATGGCGGTAGTTACTATAATTAAAATTTAGAATAATGTAAATAATAACTAAATAACTAAATGATTATTTTATAAGTGTTATAAAATATAATATTTAACAAAAAAAAAAAAAACTACATTAAATAAATCAACAAAATCTAAAAACATCAATTAATTTTTAAATAAATTGATGTTTTTGTATAATTTTTTATATTAAAACATTTAATGTGTCACCTACCTTAGTAACATAACTTAGTACATTTGCTATCATTTTTGCTATTAATTTCTCAAACTACCCTACTTTGCATCACAAAATATTTATACTTGTTTTCATTGTGGTGATATTATTATGTTATTATAAATTTTACCTTATTACTGTATACGCCTATTCGATATATAAATTTGTTTACTTAATGTTTTTGTAATTTTCTCTGTAAGTGATTTATATGTAAATCTTTTGAGAAAATAAATGTCTTTAACCGTAAAATTTTTAGGTAGGTTAGACTTTGGCGGGCGTATGGTCTATTATTTTTTTTTTATGAAGATCTTAAAACCAGTGAGGTCAAATAAAAAAAAAATTACTTAAAATGATAAAGATTATTTGAATTTAAATTAAAATTTACTAGAATCTTGTAAAACTCTATTCCCATTACCGACTTAATGCTTTTCTTTGTTATATTTCATCGTATTAGATTTTTTAAAATATTTGAATATATTGTATAAGGTGACATTATTCTATAACTGTATTGCTAAATTTCTTAATAAAATGTTTGTAATTCAATGTTTGTAAATAACAACTTACAAAAGTCTACAAACTGTTTTGTATAAATTGAACTATAGAATTATAATTTTGTAATGTTTTTTTGTTCTAGGTCAATGAGATCTATAGGTTTTGATTACGCTTGGAACGTCAAAATATGCGTGCAGCATATCTTTTGATTAGAGACGACTTGTAAGTTAGTTGTGTTTTGTGTTCCAAGTTGTTGAGAAAAAGATTTTTGACTGACGAGCCGACTTGCAAATTGGGCACGGTTGCAGTATTTTCTTTTAACGAACTCTTAAAACATGGAAAATAAATGATTATTAATTATTATAAGCGTAAAAAATTATTTATTTTTATTTGGTAACAAAATAAGTAAAATAATTAGAATCATAAATTTTTAGTTTTCTTACTTTATCGATCCAAAATTATTATACGAAATATCAAGAACGATCTGCTTTTAATCATAGTTTAGAGTAGTATTTAAACTATCTCAGCCAAAGTAAACTGGACGAATATATAGAAACTGAAGGTTAGCTATAAATTTTACTCCACTTAATCTTTACACTTTAGTTGAGCTGGGAGAATTAATAAAGGCTTCTTATGACGTCCCTTTATATTTTAGATTAATGTAATAATTTGTCAAAATCTCGATCAAGGCGTGTAGTTATAGTAATTAGATAGATTGGCATAAAATATACGGAACTTGGCTGTTGGCAGAATATCATTGCCCGCCAAATTGGCAAATGCTTGAACTAGTTGAACGTCACAAATGTCAATTTCAGTGTTGCAAGAATAATTACAAGTAAAAAAAAACAGCTTCACGTTGTATCCCGCATACGGTAGGGTAGGCAGAGGGAACCCAGTGTTAAGACACTCCATTCCCCACTTTTTTTAATAAAAAAAAACAAGACTCAATATATAAAATAAAATGTAACATGGTATGTTTTTATTTTTGTGACAAAAAGTAATTGAAAATTGCAAGATGAAATTTCAACTTTGATTATTTGATAAAGATATTGGAACTTACGAGCTGTTAATCCTAATAAACTATTGGGCTTGTTTATTTTCTTTATAGTTTTATGCAGTCGGGGTTTTTGTTTTTATAAATATTTTTTATTAATTTCTGTTATGTAAAAAATACATGTTGAGGGTAAAACACAACTCTGCGTCTGCACTTTGTCTAATTAAATTAAGGGAAACTGAATACATTCTTGTTATAAGGTAGAGGTACTATACGATGAGTTTGTTTTAGTGATTTTTTTGTATTGGTTCGAATTAATGAAAAAATATCTAGATAGTTCTTTTATCGGCTATAGGCTACATTGCATTAATTAATAAACCTCATGATCAGTCATGTGTCATACACAATTCTTAATTCTTTCCATTGGATTAGGTACAAAGCCACAGGTAAATGTTAGTTAAGTAAATCGTGTACTAATAGTAATTTATTTCTTTTTATTTTTATCCGATACAAACCAATTTTCACATGCTGGCATCACAAATTACTGTTAGCCAGGCAGCCAGGCTACGCACGCGTGACGGTAGATTTGACCGACTAACATTTGACACGGCTGAGAGAAATGAGATCAAAACCCAGGTCACTGCTCTGACACAAACACGAAGGTGTATTGTTTATAGTTTGAGCGCTAATTTATTTATAACATGGGTGGTCTGACCGTATTGCAATTTAATAGGCCTAACGGCTGTTCGCAACTGTAGTTAAATTTGTACCTATGTACCTATGTTATTCAATTATTTTTAATATTTTTTATGTTAAAAAATAGGTAAATAAAGTTAAGTTGTTAATAATAATATAATACCCCATAATGGCACATTTGGGATTTGGTCGAGTATGCACGGCAGTTGTGGTTTTCACCTAATTATATCTCTGTCTAATTATATGTGAAAAAAGCTAAAAAAGCTTTGAAAATAACGCAAAACCTAATAATACCCAACTAACAATTCATACTTACCTAGAAGATTAAATATATACTTAAACTCTATGAGCAATTTCTTTATTAATTAGTTAAGTCGTATTCTTTTGTTTTCAAGACTGATTATAGCTAAGTAGAAGGCTAATGTTTTAACAAGCGGTAGAACTCATGGTATAGCAATTGGAAGAGATAGGAACAATTAAGTATCATACATTGAACTGAAAACTGAAAAGAACCGGTTGAAATTGGATTTGTTAGATTATTCTAGATTTTTTCAGTTTTTTTATGTATGTATTGGTAAATAAGAATTCATTAGGAGTTAGTTTATAGATATAATAAAGTGTGGTCTACTTTACCTGCTTATAGGTAGGTACATTTATTACATCTTTATGCATCTTCACACATCCTGGTTTATTATTAAACACTTTACTTTTGATACTATATAACGACAAAATATTCATGACAGTGGTTTTTATTTTTTTTTAAGTTATTTCGATAAATTTCAATATTTCTATTAATGTCAATTGAACCTACGCCAATCGCGTGTACAAATCCTATGTGTACTTGTCGTGGCGCAGGCCCTACGCCGCAGGGGTACAAGCGTGTGACTGTAACGCGTTAGTTGTGGGTTCGATCTTAAATCGAGGGAATGAATTATTATTTATTAATATTTTCATTGCTTCGTTCTGGTACCAAGAGTGCGGCGTTGAGTTTTGGCATTCAACACGCAATGACTCGAAAATTCGGCGGAAGTTGGGGAACGGAGTGTCTTAATATTTCCCTCGGTCTACCCTGCTACACATATACGCGATACAGCGTGAAGCTGAAAACAAATGTTATACTATAGTTGTTAGTCACTGTTTAATACTTTCGTATTATTTAGATAATATATATCAGCAGTTGAGTGTGTGATAATCACGTCGAATTTTTTTTACTGTCCTGTCCATTGTTCTCTAATAAAGTATACAACTTGTATTATTGTCTTTTAAGGTTATTTTTGTTAAGAGTAAGAAATATTGTTGTATACAATGTTTTTTTATTTAATAGGAATTAAATAAAAAACAATCTCGAGTGAACAATGACAAAAAAAAAAAACATCAGCTTCACGCTGTACCCCGCATACAGCAGGGTAGGTAGTAGGAACCTAGTGCTAAGACACTCCGTTCCCCATTTGCCAATAATGCGGAACATTTAAGTAAATCTAACTTGAGCCGACCACGACTTGTTAAACGTAAAATAAAGCTTTGTCGTAAAAACATGAGTGTCACTGTATATAAACCACTTACATATTATATAAACTGTATATATGTACATATATGTCACTTAAAAAACTCTATGCCAAATTTAATATTATTTAGTACATAGGCCGTATGCAAAATGCAATACAATTTGATTATCGAGGATTTTCGGTTCACTGAAGGAAATGAAATATTTAATATTTTCATTCTGGTGTAAATCGCGGCGTTGAGTTCCGCCACAACACGCAATGCCTGAATTCGTAGGAAAGTGGGGAATAGCGTGTCTTAACACTAGGTTTCCTCTGCCTACACTGCTGTGTGTGGGATACAGCGTAAAGCTGATAAAAAATACTTTTATGCGTAACTATGGGTGTCATTATCAACTTTTGAACCTTTGACCTCTCCACTTCTTGTCTGTTTTTGAACAGACACACATAGTTACATTGAGGTTGTTTTTGTTATTGTATTGTATGTTGTTCTTATTTAAATTATCCTCTAACTGACCTACTAACGATTGTAAAATATATTTTTGCCAGTTGTTTACACTATAACCTGCATATGTTAAATATTTTGCGCCGAATTTTGGAGGTATTGCGTATTGTGTGGCGGAACTCAACGCCGCGCTTTGCCTCGACATCAGAGCGAAGAAATGAAAATATAAATTTAAATAAATATTTCATTTCCTCCAGTCATACCCTTGGGCCACGACGTAATTAAATCTATTTTATTTTACATAGGCATACCTCGCAATTGGCGGTACACACTGTTGTAGCGCAGAACAACGACGTTTGACTATAATCACGGTGGTTGTGGGTTCTCTATTTGGGTAAGGATCGTATTTACATAAATAAAACTTGCTCTTGCGGTCTTCCAACTAATTTCAAGCTAATAACTATATTTTTTTAAAACACGTATATAAATTTTAAAGCAGTGGGATTTAACCCCGCTCCTCTTGAAAACCGTGTAAGCTGCAGGTTCGGTTTAAGAGGGCTCGAATCCGATTATAAGTTTTCTAAAAATGCTATCTTTCTTAAATGTGTGTAATTTTAAAAATAATAACTACATCGTATTTAGTAAGCTCATCAAGCGTGCCGTGATGGCGTAATATTATTTTAATCTATGAAAATAACATAAATAATGAACTTTAATTTAGGTATTTTATGCAAACATGATAAATGTTTACTTTAATTTTGCCACAGTAATAAAAATAGATAAACTGAGCTAGCATCGCAATGTAGGATAGTGATTTCATATATTAGACAAAGTGTGTCACATGTATGCCACGTTGGCGAGATCACAGGCCACTGCGTAGTATAATGGCAGCTAGAAATAATTAATTGTAATTGATGATAATTAGTTAATTTAACTTGCTCTTTAAATATTTGTAATGAGAAATAGAAATATGTACGAGTATGTACTAATTGACTCTAATAATGCCTTGTTGGAAATTCTATAAATAATATTATATTCTATATTATATAATACTGTGGCGTCTTGGTGTAACATCACAGCATCTGACTGTAAACGAGACGGTTATTAGTTCGATTCCTACTGAGGGAATGAAAAAGATTTTCTTTAAAAAAAATGTTGTAAGTATTGTAAAGAAATCAAACACCTCGAAGCTTTTACAAAACTTATATTTCTTCCAGAGTAAAACACTATTAAGCTTGAACAATGTCTATCTTAAATTCTAATACAATATGTTATTCTAGAGGACTTCTTTCTTCTTCCGCTCCAAGTCTAAAAGTATATCATGAATTTTAAGACCACATAAAGCGTCATTTTAGTAGTGTCCTCTGGTGACAGTTCTATATACTTATATTACTTATTTTCAAAAACATCTTTTTATTAAACAAAGAGGTTGATTTACATTTTTATAATAAATTATTGCGAATATTAAAACTTATAAATATAAAATCACTACAATACTATATTTTTTTAATAACCATAAATGTACCTACATACGTATATGTACTTGTATGACGACATTTAAAGAATCTAAATGTTTATATCAATATGTAATTAGTGTATAATATTTATATTGTTCTCAACACATTAGCAAATACAAACGAATCGTTAGTCGTGTATTATGAAAGTCATTTGAAACAAGTTGAATAATTACAGTGACTCATTATATTTATTTATTACTGAATTTTCAGCAGTAGAGGAACGCTCAGTGATTCACACTTGAAATAGAGCAGACTAACCGTTATTTTGATTATATAAATAAGATAAAAGGGTTTTCTTCGCCTTAATAATTTAAGTTTTCAATAATAATATACTATTGCATTAAAATAACATACATAAATATATCAATTTAGTAAATATTTATCTCATATAATACCAAAAGCAAAATATTTTGTTCTACTACGCCTTTAGAATTGTTAATTAAATTAAAAAAATATATAAGTCACTTATTTATTATTTTTTTGTTCAAATAGAGGTCAGTCTAGGCGTAGAGTCACAAGCCAGGCTGTAAACGCGACAGGTTGTGGGTTCGATCTCCAATCGAGGAAATTAAATATTTATTTAAACTTATATTTTTATTTCTTCGTTCTAGTCAGGTTGAGGTAAAGCGCGGCGTGGAGTTCTCTCTCAAGATGCACTGCCACCAGAATTCTGCAGGAAGTGGAAAGCGGAGTGTCTTAATTTAATCTGCCTACCTGGCTGCGGAATCCAGTGTGATGCTGGTTTTTATTTAATGTTCAAGTATCGTCGTATAGCTAGTAATTAAAATGTAATTCATATACTTAGTACCTATATAAAATATAAAAAGTATGGAGATTTAAATATACATATATAGAAACTAGCGCACCCGCGCCGCTTCGTCCCGTATACGAATATTTATTAAATATCTTTATGAAATTATTTTTAATTTTCAATAGTGAGCCTAAGTGATCAAAATAAATCCAAAAAGAATAATAAGTAAACTTAAGTAAAGGAAATAAAATTCTTAATTTTATAAAAAACGATAACTCTTTACTAGGTAGATAATAATTCTCTAGGTAGTGGCAATTTTTTAAAATCTCCCTACAGAAATGCTAATAACATAAATAAGTAGGAATAAGTAACTATTTGAAATGAACAAAAAATAACAAACTCGAATAAGCAAAGAGAAGTGAAGAAAAATATGAATTAATAATATGTTTATTATTAATTCATATTTTTCTTAATCTATGTTCATCATAGGGCCTTCAAATATCTTTGTAAGAAATTTTATCACAATGGAATCTGCAGTTTGGTCATGATTGCGTCACAGACAGAGAGACAGGCAGAGTTATTTTCGAATTTATAATAAAAGTATGGATATTAAATCAAAAAGTTTTATACGAAATATATTATTAGCATTTTCCTAAGAAAAAAAGTTTAAGTCTGTCCTCTCACAAAATATACAATATATAACTATACTATACTACTTTACGTGTCCCATATTTCAGTACTCCAAACTCCCTAGTTTTACGAGTGATGTGATCTCAGATCTCAAGCGAGGCTGACGTCATTGGTTTTGTAAGAACATCAGACATTTCATATGTTCATTTTGACATTTATTGCTATGTTGAGATACACCTAAAAATATTCTACCATTCAATAAGTATGTACTTTATACAAGAATATATTGCGAATAGAATTTTGAAATGTTATACTGCTGGCATTTGTGTGACATTTGCAATATCCGCCCCCTCTGCTCTGGCAAGTGTTAAGTTATTGATGGATTTTGGGAGCAAATTTAATTTTTCGACGCCATATTAGCTATGAGGTCTAGTATATAATTTTTTTAAAGAATATTATGTCAACTATTTATATTTAACGCTAGACGAGCTTCGAAAATATTTCGGTAACGAGTTTGTCTGAGTTAACAGATTTAAATGCAGTTTTCATTTTGAAAAACGTCCCATAACATTTTAAAATAAAATAGTTATATCAATTTACATTCCCACACAGGCAAGGTCGCAGGCATAGCTAGTATACTATAAAAAAAAATCAAAATTTTTGGAAAAAGGGTATTAGAGAAAACTTTCTAAATAACAATTTCTTTATTTTTCAAACTCATATATTTTTTTGTAGGCAGACAAAACTCGTAACAAGTCCATACTGTCCTGATTTTTTTGAACCGTACATATATGGTGTAATAACTCGAAATAACAAGCATCCCCATACAAATTCATATTGGCAAGAATATAAAAAGCAAAAAAAAAAATGAGGAAATACGCGACGGTTGTGGGTTCGATTCCCACTCGAGGGAGTGACTTATTATCTCTCTGGCACCAAGTCCGGCGTTGAGTTCCGCCACTCAACAGACAATGCCTCGAAAAACTCAGCGGAAAGTGGGTAGCGAAGTGTTTTAACAAAAGGTTACTCCGCTACCCTGCTGTGTGCGAGATACAGCGTGAAACTGATTTAAATTAATTTAAAAATAAATAAACAATTAGTGCGTTACTGACAACATAAACAAACAAAATTAACCTAAATTCCTTAAAAAAAAACCATAATTAAAGAAAATAATGAACCTTCAAAATGGACAACGCATTTGGCGTCGCTCCCTCAGCCTCAGTTGGTAGTCAGTAGTTACTACAGAACTATACAAACTACATCGATCTAAAAATAATTGAGCTATAACGTTCACGTATGCATCGCCATCAGACGCAGTCGACTTCCTATCGTAGAATTGAACGGCCGTCGCGATGCTCGTCAAGCAGATATACCCAGATGTGGACAATTTAAGGTGTAGAGACCTTAATTTTACCATGGATTGTATAATACCGAAGCGTCCGAAACGTAATTTACCAACTTTACCTGAAGATAAGGAATATAAAGAGAATATTGACATCAGGACGAAGGTTGTTATCAAGAAAAGGCGGCAACGGCGTCATATCAGACTGCCGGTACTGCCAGAAAGTGATGAAAATTGATGCTTTTATTAAAATTTGTGTGGAAAAGTTTTAGCCTTCAATTCGAGGTTTCAATTTCACAATGTAAAGTGTTCGCGGCGAAGTCACTTTTGCGTCTTCGTTAGTTCAGATGTTGCAGCGGGTTCGATGATAGTTTGAAGAAATGAAGAACACCGTTGATTTAGTTTGTTGAATGTTTGTAGTAATAATCGTTTTCTATGATACTTAGGTGTTGTGATAAGTGTTAAAGCGTATTCTTGTAAACTTATGTATATGTAATTGTGTACGCAATAACAATTTATTATTAGCTATGGTTGTGGGTTCGATTCCCGCTGGGGAAGTATATTTACTTGAAATATTTTCATTTATGTTTGGAAGAAAAGTGATAAATTGGTTAATATTTCACTCGGTTAATATCCACCGGAATACAGAAGAAAATATTTACCAGTTCACTTAACTTATTAGGCTCTTTACAAATTTTCTTAAGTACCTACAATAAATTAATAATTTTAAATGTAATTGACATATTATAGATTTAAGTTCTATTTATAATTCTTGTGTTTAAACACTTTATACCACACTAATCATTGTGTCAACATATTCTTGTTATTGTAAATGTATTCTGTTCATTTAACAATTTTTCATTATGATTTATCAATAATTTTTCATTTAAAGATAAAGTATATCAATTTTTTTATCACTTCTGAGAAATGTTATTAAACACACTAAGTAATTAATATATCGATTTAAAAAAATATTGTTTTTAATGGGTAAGATATTATTAAAATGTATCATTCTTGAAAGGAATATTGAATTAGGGCAATTATAATTTAATTTACAGGCTGTGGTGGTGCAGTAGTTCATTGTCTGTTACGATGTTTATGGGTTCGATCTCATTTGGAGGAATGAGTTATTTTAGTTTCCCGGCTCTTGTAGACAAAAGCGTTGAGTTCCGCCATTGCACTCAATGTCGATAATTTAGTTGTCAAATAATGTTTTTTTTAAATATTTAAAGCACACAGTACGTATATACAAATATATTTAATATTATTACACTAGTACCTACAAATGTAAAATAGTTAAGTAAGTTTAGTTTATAAGTTGAAACGTACATACCTATATCTTTATCTCTTTAAAATTTAAATTATAATCTTTTCGTAGCCATGATCTTATGTGGTTAATCAGCGTTACAATTTCCCGGAAGATCTGAAAGTCGATTTCTTAAAACAAGTAAAGAATTATTATTGAATTTTCTATTAATTGATATTATATTTTATAAATAAATTTACGTACTATGAAATATGTGTAAAAATCTAAAAAAGATAAATAAATGTACCGAAGTTAGTAGTTTGATTATTCTGGCAAACCTACATATATTGTTATCTTTTATAATTTAGTTTAAAATTTATTATAATTATTAATCTATTTTTTTATTTTCAGCTGTGATATCAATACTGTAGATGTAAAATGTAATTAAATATTTTTTTTATAATAAAATTAAATGAGTGTAAAAAATCTTTTTTTATGATTTGTACCCTCTTGTCATTGAATAGATGAATGACGATATTAATTTCTATTTTAATCAAATCGACACGTGGATAGGGAGATTTATTTTTATATTAAAAATAATGGGAGCAAATGGACATTAGAATGAATCTCCCGATTTTTTTGATCCATGGTAAAAAAAACAAATACTATTCACAGATAAAGCAAAATGCTTAAAATATTATAAACAAAATAAGAGAATAACGTACATTATGAAATATATCGATATAACAAAATTTAATTAGGTATTCGAGCGAATCGGATTTGTTACCTGCAACATTACGTACAGTACGTAGTTATGTACTGTATATATGTATTTCTAATTATAACAGATCAATATTATTATATAACAATATTATGAAACAAACTTTTACTTTAGTAATCCATGGTACAGGCGTGAAGTGTAGCGTTATGATGATTACGAGTTCGATTTTCTATGGAGGTTATGTTTTTTAGCTTCACCTGTATGGAAAACCTAGTGTTCCGACACTCTGTTTTTGCATTTCTGTCCCAATTGTCTAAGAAATTCAACCTATAAACATTGTGTGCAAATCCAGATATCACTGCACTACAATAGACTTAAATAATAATAATTTTGAAAGTGACATTGTTATTAATAAATAATTATTCAAAGATTAAATAAATGATTTTGGTAATTCCCTATTTACTGATAAAAATTGAGCTTATTTTAGATTATCACGGAAGATGTATATGATATCAATACATTTATTTTAGGTAAATTGAAATTTTATTTAATAAAAATAATAATCTTGTAATTTATTTTTTAATTTACTATACTTTGTCTGCAGGAATGTCATAAAAATGTTACTTTGACACTACGTAGGTTCAACTACGTACATTTTTTAAATGATTGGGGACGGCTATGTAGGTTGGTTGTATTTAAAAAGAAGTGAAGTTTAGTAAAATTTAGTCAAATCTTTTCTGATAAAATCTTAATTATAAACCAGACTATAAATTATACAGACTATAGAGGCCAGTCGTGGCGCAGCGGCACAAGGTGTCACTGTAAAACCGACTGGTTGTGGGTTCGATCTCCACTCAAGGAGATGAAATATTTACTTAAATTTGTATTTCCATTTCTTCGCTCTGGTGTCCAGGTTAAGCGCGGCGTTGAGTTCTGTCACTCAACACGCAATGCCTCCAGAATTCGGCAGAAATCGAGGAACGGAGTGTTTTAACACTAGGTTCCCTCTGCCTACCCTGCTGTGTACGGGATACAGCGTGAAGCTGATTTAATTAATTTTTTTACTATAAATTATATTATCTTTAAATCTGTCTTTTAGAAATTTTGGCGTAAAATGTATTGTTTTTTCATATCTAACATTAGCAGCATTAATCTAGTATGTTTGCATTTGACATAAAAACATTGAACCGATGACGTTGTTTCTTATGAAATCCATTCGAAATATCCCAAATAAAATTAGTACGAGAGATAACCCACATTCTGTGGCCGATTTTACGTGTAACGTAAACAATGTATAAAACTCCCACAGATTCGTTCGGCGAAATTGCGTAAAATCAATAAAATCGATGTTTATCGCAAAATATATTTGAATATAGGTTATAAATATTTTTTTTTAATATCTAGATATCATAGACTACAAATAAAATTAAGTTTATGTCTATTTTATACGACAATCTGCCATTGATTTCATATACTTATAGATACTAAACGCAGGGGCAACCTATGACAGTTTTAAGGCTTACAATCTCCTTCTTATGTTCTTCATACAACGTGACATTGGTCAAGTGATTAGTGCTCAACTGGCACGCTGAGAACGCCATAAACTAAGAACCAACCCAAATTGTACCCCAGAAAGTTATTTCATTGCTTTTTCTTTTTTTTCTTCAAAAAAATAAATCAAAAGACTCAAGCCTTTCAAAAAATAATTGTTAAAATCCATTGTATACTTTTAATGGTCCAATGGCTTAAGTATCTATATGAAAAAGAATAAACAACCAAAATCTACTGATGCATCGACTTTACTAATCTTATATGGCTTTTCTTCAACAATAAATTGATTTTATTGTAGATTTTGTATGTTTTAAATTTTTACAGATTAAAATGCATACATAAAAGGCCAAAAAAAATTTATAATTAAATATAACTTAATATATTATTACAAGATTACATTTCGCTGTAAACATGTCGCAAATATAATCTCTATGTATAAATGGCGCCAGATATAACAGCGTTATCACATACGTGTTGATATATCACTGTTTTATTTATATCGATTGATAAGAAACTATGATAACTGATAATGAGTAGTGAGAACAGGTGTTGTCTAATAATAACGGAACGGAAAAGATTAAATTATAACACGTATTATTGTAGGTACTGTTCGCAAAAAAATAATATTTAAACGTTTTAAGCCATCTCTTGAATTATACTATATATCTATTAGTAAAAGCCGCAATAAAATCCGATGTGTAGTTTAAAGATGTAAGCGCAAACCTTTTGGAAGTTCATTTGTTTTATACTGTCTAAGTGTGTACAGATGCTGAAAAAGATTTTATTTGATAAAACATTTTTGGTTGGGATTCAAAATTATTTTTGAAATGAAAGATTATTTTATTTATATTTGATTCTCTTGTGTTTTATTTTCTCTAAGTTCTCTATTGAAATAATGAAAAAAAAAATAGTAATGGGTGCCGGGTGGGGACCTACAAAATACATGGAAAGTAAAAAAAAACTGGGCGGCTAATTAAATTCAATGTTCTACACATCATATTTTTTATCATTCCTCTGTGTTAAAATGTCAAATCATATTTCTTCATCTTCATAGTTCAAATCCTATCTCACCTGTAGCAGGGTAGGCAAAACATAGCAAGACGTAGTGTCAGTACACTGTATTCTTAACTTTTTAACTGAATTCAAGACATTGTGTGTAGAAAACTCAATGCTGCGCTTTTTATATCAGAGCGGCAAAATGGAAATTCTCTCCGTGGTTGAACCCAGAAGTGTTTGTATTGGACACCGTCACGCAAAGATGACCTCATCCATTTGTCTAAATATACTTAATATTTATTTATCTAAAAAGCTATTTAGCGATGATTAATACAGGAAAAAAGGTATAAACATTGATAGCTCAGTAATTTGTGTTACTTTGACTAGAGTATTATCTGGATGTTCATGTTTATTTTTACACTTTACTTCATATGATGAGTATATACTTAGTGATTCATATAGCAACGTTCGTATTGCGAATCTCATAAAATCAACAAGATAATAATTATGTCAGTTACAATAATAGTGTCTAAGTCTGTCGGAAGTTCCAATTCCTTGAAATAGTCTAATGTTAGAATATTGATTTGGAATGGTTTTGATTTGGATAGAAAAAGATATACATAATAATCGATGCCAGTCGTAGCGCAGGGATGTGCCCCTGTGCACCCCAGGAGTGTGACTGTAAAATCGACAGGTTGTGGGTTCGATCCCCATTCGAGGTGCTAAAATTTTTACTTACATTTCTGTTTTCATTTCTTCGCTCTGGTGTCGACAATACGCAACGCCTCCTGAAATCGGCGGAAAGTGGGCAACGGTGTATCTTAACACACCTGCTGTGTGCCGAATACAACGTAAAGCTGATTATTAGACTTTTTTATAATAAATGTATGTGAGGTCGCCCTAGAGCCATACTACACAAAATGATTTAAAATTATGTATATATTTCCGCGAATTTCACATTTCCAATGTATTTGGGCTTAAGGCTTTAGGAATATATGATGGCTTAGTAGAGTGAAGTGTCATATCTCTAGGTTTATTCTGTCGATTGCTATAATAATGAGTAACGCATGATGTTAATCAAAGAAAAATATAATCCCCACTCTCTATATATTTGTTTTTATTGACAACTCTCAGTCAAATTTTTCACTCAACCCGCAATGTTTCGAAAATTGAGCAAAAAATAGGGAACGGGAGAGTTAACATTGAATTCGCTTTGCTCTGCACCTGCTCATGCGGGATACAGCGTGATTTCATACTTAAATTCAAACTAATATATTTAAACACTTTCATTGTAAGTAAAATGTTTTCATCTTAAAAAGCACAGTAGGTGGGAACGAGCTAACAAAACATTCTCGGTTTACAAAACACACGACCGTTGGGGGACACGTGGTTAGATTGATGTGAATAACACACGTGACGGATAAGTGGTGTATTTGTAGCTTATACTTTCCATTTTTTTTGTAGAGGTTTTTCGGTTAAAATCTATGGTGTTTTATTTTTCTAGTTGTATAATAGATATACGTAAACTTTTCCTCAAATACTAGGGTAGGCAGGGGGTTCTCGACTCTCCGCAAAATTGTCGAGATATTGTGTGTTAAGTGGCGGAACTCAACGCCTTGCTTCGTCTACCAAATCAATAAAATAAATATAATCTTTCACATGAGTGAGAAAAAGTGATTTCTTCCGAATAGATAACCGTATTAAGTAAATAGGACCTAGCTAGTTGTAAACCAGAATTTGCCACTTTTTGTCAATTCAGAAACATTTTGAGATAAGCCATAGGTATCAGGTATTTTTACTTAAATCAGATTAGAAAGAAATATGTTTAAGTTATTATACTAAATATTTATAAGTAAATTACATTTATAACACCATCATGATCATAATCACTCTATCATTCATGGCGCAGGGGCACAAGGTGTGACTGTAAAAGCGAATGGGGTTGAGTTCGATCCCCACTCCAGGAAATGAAATATTTATTTTAATTTCTATTTTAATTTCTTTGCTCTGGTGTCGAGGCAAAAGCGAGGCGTTGAGTTGAGAATTCTGCGGAAAGTGGGGAACGGAGTGTTTGTCTATCTCTAATAAACAAAATCGACAAATGTTACGAAAAGAGTCACGTTCTTTTTGTCCTTTCTTCTTTTCTACAAGGTAAATGGACGGAGGTGAAATGAAAACAAAAAAAATATAATGAATATTCATATTTAGACCTATGCTTTAACCAACGTCATTGGAATAATTTGACCATTCAAACAATAACAAAAGGTAAAATATTACAAACGTGGTTCTGACCTCATGTTACGTGGAGAGTGATTATATAAAATAACATGATTAACGTCATATGAAGGCCGTCGTGGTGTATACTGTAAATCGCGACAGTTGTTGGTTCGATTCCGACTCGGGGATTGATACATTTAATATAATATTTTCATTTCTTCGCTCTGGTATCAAAGTCCGGCGTTGAATTCCGTTACTCAAAACGTAATGTCTAAAGAATTCGGCGGAAAGTGGAGAACGGAAGTGTTAATAGGGAACGAACTGCCATAACACCAGGTTCCCGATTCCCGCTGCCCACGCTGCTATAAGGTACTGATGCATAAATACACAATAACTACATATTCGTATATTCGATATAGTTAATCTATCAAATATTAAAATATACTAAAGGCAAATGGAACTAACGTAACGCAACGTTGACGGCATGAACGTAATCTTGTTTTGTTTTTTTTAGCTAGTGTAGGCAGAGGGAACCAGGGAACCTAGAGTTAAGACACTGCGTTCCCCGTTTCCACTTCCGTGTTTATGTTATCCTAGTTATTAACTGATCTTCTTGACTGTTTGACATTGATCAAGTTGAAAATAGTATTTTTTAAATTTTCCATTTTTAAAAAAAATATACGACTGGCCTCTTCTCTTAATATTTTTTTTTCAGCTTCATGTTGTATCACGCTCACAGCAGGGTAGGCAGAGCGAACCTAGTGTTAAGACACTCAGTTCCTCACTTTCTGCCGAATTCTGGAGGCATTGCGTGTTGAGTGGCAGAACTCAACGCCGCGCTTGGTGTCGAGGACACCAGAGCGAAGAAATGAAAATATAAATTTAAGTAAATATTTCATCTCCTCAAGTGGGGATCGAACCCACAACCAGTCGGCTTTACAGTCACACCTCGTGCTGCTGCGCCACGACTGGATTACATAAGTCTCGCATAACATAGCAGACCGAAAAGTCGTTGAATTTCTAATCATATACAAATTCAGATATTTTAATACAGACGTATGTCATTTAAATATCTTTGTTATATCTATTGTGTTATATAAGGGAATTTTAATGATTGATTGAATTTATAAGATATAAATATATTTGATTGAACTCAAATGCACCAACAAAGGAGGATTTGAGAAAAATATATTAAGTTCATGAATAGAAAGAGCGAAATATATGTTGTGGTTGTTATTAATAACATATTGTAGTGTTGGCGTTGAGTTCCATCGCTCAATACAATGCTTCAAGAATGTATCTTAAGTAAAAACACGCTAAAGGCACTTTTTCACATTTTAAACGGAGTTTAACACTAATAAATTAGAGCACAAATACTGCGAACATTCTGCACTAAAATGGATGATAAATGTAAATGTATTGTATATATTAATGTGAATGTATCGATTTCCTCGGGCTGCGGAAAGTAAGAAATGGCATGTGGGTTCACACCATGTACGTCGCTTACAGTCACACGCTTGTGCCACTACGCCACGACGGCATCAGATCTAAAATTTTAATACGTATGATTTATTTAGCAAATACATGCAAGATACATAATATGCTAAGTGATCAGATAAACAATATTATTTTTATAAATTTCAACTGGATCAGTTCGGTTAAATTACTTATCATTTGTTACGTTTCTTCGTATTTCACGATTGTACAAAAAATATATATATACGATTGTACAAAAAATATATATATACACACAAATTAAAAGGCAAATTTATTTGTTTTTCTTCAAACAGTCACGTAGTTTCAATATTGTTAAAGCATTGCGTTTTTATGTTATATACCTAGTACAGAAATCGTCGTAGAATCATTGTTTTTCAGAACTTTCTGGTCCTTTAAGGGTTAACTTTATTTACGACGTTAAACCACTGCGCCATCACGGCCTCAATATTTTTGAATACAATAAATTTTAAATTCACTCTATGACCAGCACATCGCAGGATAAGCAGTGAGAACCTGGCAACCTACTGTTAAGACACGTGTCCTTTGAGACACCTTAGTTCCCCACTTGCCGCATTCTGGAGGCATTGCGAGTTGAGTGGCGGAGTTTAAGTTTGCCTCAAAAATATTAAATATTTCGTTTCATCGAGTAGGAATTGAACCCACAAATGTCGCGTTTACAGTCGCACACTTCCCTGTCTATGCGCTAAGACTGGCTTCTTTCTTGAATAAATGATTTTAATTTCAAATAAAAGGTTGTATGTTTTACAATCAGTTTCCGCATTAGGAGATGAAATAGGAAACAACATAAACATAAACTCACTTTAGGTACTCACTTGATAATACTGTTACATGTAAACAACGGCATATTACATGTAATATAAATATTATTATTTATCACAATGGAACAATTTCGTATTATTTAATTGTAGTATCATTTTGCAATAACAAAATGTATAAACAATATTATTAGTAGCGTTGTATAAAAAGCTAAGTTTTAAACATTCTAGATCTAGAAAGATGATTCTAGAAACGTCTTTCATTGGTAATAAGGTTTCATAAGGTTATCAAATGTGGGCGTAAAAGTTAGTAGATTGCTTCAAACTACTTTAAGTCCGTGCGGATCACATTTATTACTAAACTTTCAACCCCTTGTGAAACTTTATCCTTATCTAAGCGGCTTTAGAAATATTTATATTGAGACTTGTATATAAGTACTTAACGTGACTATTTTTTGTTCAGCTCAAAACGGGACATTGATTTTTTACTATGAATTTTTAGCCATTGTATTAAAAAAGTAACATTAGACTTTGTCTTGTTAATTTTTTTAATGTTTTCCTGTAAAATTCTTTAGTATTTTTGGTGCGTTTTTTAAGGTGTATTTCGTCTTGCTTCGATTCGGTTGATTTACACCACTTAACACGCTGTGGCTCCAGAATCTAGCGGGAAGTAGGGAACGGAAGTGTCTTAGCACTTGGTTCTCAGGTTCTTTCTGCCTACCCAGCTAATTGCGGAATACAGTGAAGTTAATTTTTTTTTTTGCATTGTTTTTAAATAGGTACTCTGTTATATATATATTTCGATTCAATTACATTTCGCGTGACAATATGTATGTAAATAAACGTCAAAACGTTGTCATGTATGTAAATTTGCAAATATACATATCTTTTTAAATATTTCTATTAAATTTATATCAATTTAATTATCACTGTTCTAAAAATAGACCACAATCGTGTTCAAAATAAATTTGATATACCTATTTAGTATTTATATTATACCAGTACAATATGCACTCATAAAATTAGTACCTGTTATTGAATATTTTAGATGTAACTATGCAATAACATTACTGGCCAGTTAAAAATTAAATTAAATCAGCTTCACGCTGTATCCCGCATACAGCAGGGTAGGCAGAGGGAACCGTGCTAGTGTGTTAAGACACTCCATTCCCCACTTTCCACCGAATTTGGGTGGCAGGTTCTGGTCAGTTCTTTTTAGGAATATATATAAAAATATAATATGTTTATATGCATATGTTTGTTAATAGATTAATCTTAAAGGGTTATCTAACAAATCATTTTTTACCTACTGTTCACAATTATGTGTTAAATGACGGAATAAAAACGAATGTTTTAAATACAACCAAATTTATATTTCTTGTATTATAGAGAAAGAAAAGAAGATATCTTTTTTTGAAGAAATAAAAAAAAGGATATCTTCTCTCACTATTTGTGGTAAGAGTTACCCTGGGCATTTTAAATGGGTCATATATGTACATCTGTATAAAAATGTCAATGTATATACATTTAAAATTTTTCCAGGACGTTGTTTGTGGTGCAGTGGCACAAACGGGTGACTGAAATGCGACATCTTGACCTTGTGGATTCGATACCAACTTAAGGAAATGAGATATTTAATATTTTCTTTTCTCTACCCTGGTGTCGAGGCAAAGCGCATCGTTGAATTCCACACTTAACATGCAATGCCACCAGAATTTGGCAGAAATTGGGGAACGAAGTTTCTTGACACTAGTTTCCCTCTACCTATCCTGTTGCTTGCGGGACACAGCGTGAAGCTGCGTAAATAATAATTTATTTTTTTATTATCTCAACGTTGGAACGTTCGGAACGCCAAAAACAAAGAACAATAAAAATAACAACACATCTCAGCTATACCCACCCATCAATGACATCACGTTTCAGTGCAATTCAATGTATCAACTGTAAACGACCCACTTCAGCTGAAATTACTATGACACATGTTTTTCGGAAATAATTAATGTTTGTTAGATCGACTATAATCATATAGTCACTTCGCTTGTACCGGACTGTACTGGTCCAGTATAGAATTCATTACATCTGTTCTATGATCAATTTTTGTCACATATATCTCTTTTTTTAGTAACCTCACGCTGAATCTCGCTAATAGGTGAGTTAACAGAGATCCTAAACTCAGCTTCACGCTTTCCGCACACAGCAGGGTAGGCAGTAATGTTAAGACACTCCAACCCCACTTTCTTCCGCATTCTGAAAGAATTGCGTGTTGAGAGGCAGAACTCAACCGAGTCTTAAGAAACTCCGTTTCCCATTTTCTGCCGAATCCTTCAGGCATTTCGTGTTGAGTGGCAGAACTAAACTCCGCGCCTTATCTCGAAACCAGAATGTACACATCGAAACCGATCTGAATATTTATTATTTGAGCTAAAAATTGGGGTGTTCCGCCAAAATCGGGAAATCTGTCAACGCTGTTTGATACTAAAGTTGGGATTGGGATTGTGCACAAATCTGGAATCAGTCATTTTGTTGCGGCGGCCATTTTGGATTAACAACAATATTGATTATATGTAATTATGTCGTAATCCAAATGTCAGGTCAATACTGAGAAGTGGTTTAAATTAACCTTGAAACATTTCACACGGACTTACACACATACTAACACAAAGCTTGTAATAAGATGTTCTGGAGGCATAGCTAAAGGAGGAAACCAAAGATCTCAAGGATTGATAAAATAATATGTAATTCTTGATAATACTAGCCAGCACCAGAATATAAAGCGTTATCACACTGAAAGAGTTTTAAAGCTAATTTCTACTTAGAAAATCGCTTTAAAAATCATTAAGAAAAATGATTTTTAGAAAACATATAAAATTTGAATGTAGCGGGCTTTTTATATGTTTTCTAAAAAGTACTTTTCTTTCCTAAGTGAGAAATAACATTTTAAAATGTATAATTTAAAATAACTATTGTCTATTTAAAGACACTGACTTCTTCTTTTTTTGTTTTTTTTCGAACTTGAGGTTAATGCCGTTAGTCCTATTGGCTTTTACAGCGACACCGGGTGGGTAGGGAAGAGAGTACTCTGTGCCAGAAGAAATGCAGGCACTACATGGCTGCCTGAGAGGAGTCGACGACTGTAAGGGCGCCTCCTGCGGGGGGTAAATAACCCTCGACGCGAACCAAGGTCTTCTTTTCGTAAGAACTCCCGACTCCCCAGTTGAGCTATTATAACTACAACACTTCTTCTTCTCTTATACTATTCAATAAGCAAAAACCGTCGTTCGTCTGAAACGCTCTACAAATGACGGCGCATCACGAGTCGAACTCGTGTAGTTCATTCGAGGATAATTTGTGAATTAAATGATAGGTAGGTATTGTTTTCATCTGTTGATAAATAATAATTTAGAAACATTGTTACAACATGTTTACAGCTTTTTGTTTCTGGAAACCGACTTTTAAGTACTAACTAAGTAGGTTATTTTAACCTTGAATTCGCAAATTGTTATTTTACGCTCAAAAATGGCAATAATATTTTTTAATAGGTATCTATTATGGCACGGTCGTGGCACATTGTCTAAGTGTAAACACAACGATTGTAGCTTATCAACTGGAGGGAATACATTATTTTATTTTTTCTCTCTGCCTGAGTTTTCCTGCTTTGAGTACCGCCACTTAACACGCAATGCCTCCGCGTAATTCGGCGGAAATTGGGAATCTGAGTGTCTTGACACTAGGTTCCCTCTGCCTACATACTTTATGTGGGATACAGCGTGATGTTAGACATTTCTAATACCAGAGCGAGAGAATGAAAGTCATTTTACCCTAGTGGAAAACGAACCCGCAATTATCGCGTTTACAATCAAAATGAAGCGAAGCATTTAGCATCTAGGCTAGCTAAATTATATATCTAAAAATCAGCTTCACGCTGTATCCCGCACACAGCAGGGTAGGCAGAGGGAACCTAGTGTTAGGACACTCCGTTCCCCACTTTCTGCCGAATTCTGGAGGCATTGGGTGTTCAGTGGCAGAACTCAACGCCGCGCTTAGCCTCGACACCAGCGAAGAAATGGAAATATAAATTTAAGTAAATATTTCATCTCCTCGAGTGGGGATCGTACCCACAACCAGTCGATTTTACATTCACACTTCGTGCCCCTGCGCCACGACTGGCCTCTATATATCTAACATTCTTATATATTGAACACATGATGATATGGTATTTATTACTTAACAATAACTAACGGTTTTAACCCTAAGATCAAACGAATGGACATATGGACCATTACTTGTTATTAAAATGTGATGCAATAGGTGGCGATTCGATTGTATATCAATTTAGTTGAAAAGTTTCCATACATTTATTGATTTTATTGCAAGTACTATAAAACAGTTTTTATAATGTCTATTCTAATCTAAAGCAGAATATATATGATATTGTCTATTGATTGGTAATTTTCCTATGAGTTCCTTTGGGTTTATTTATTATTATTTTTTTCCGTATCTTTATTGGAACCATCATAAAACTGTTAGAGGCCAGTCTTAAGAGTGCGACTGTGAACGCGACAGGTTGTGGGTTCGATTTCAGTTCGAAAAAAAATTATATTTATTACTTTCATTTCTTCGATCTTGTGTAAAGGCAAAGCGTGGAGGTCCACCACTCAACACGCAATGCCTCCAGAATTTTGCGTAATAATGTGAAATAATTAAGCCTTAATTTAAAACTCAGGAGTATTATAAGAAAAATATATGTTGCGCAGTATTCAATCGATTGCACAATATTATGTGTACTTAGGTAGAGATGAGAATAAGTCTACTTTATGGTTATGGATGGACGAGGGTCACTCCCAAATTTAGATAGAGTCAATTTCTTTTTCATTGCATTTGCCAATAACTACAAGATTCATTGAGATTTAACACAAGAATTGATATCTGCCCGTAAAAATATAATTTAATATATTTTTATTTTTCCTTTTCTCTATAAAATAAGATAAAATATATTAACTCGTTATAAAACGAAATAATCTTTAAAATTTGTAAAGCAATGTGAATATAAAACATGTTTAAAATTAACATGACAAATAAAAAATCTTTAAAATTTATTAAAAATAGCATAATCATGTTGAAATAACAATTAAAATTTCGTAAGCGTGTATTGCAGTAATGTTATACACAAAGGATATTATGTGGGTATACCTTAAGAAATCTATCTATATTCGTGTATGAACAGCTGGTGTTTCAATGTTATTTAATAATTTAAATTAATATTATAAAGAATTCATTATATATATTGAGGCTGTTCGTGGCACAGTGGCACAATCGTGCAGCTGCAACCTGTGGGTTCGACTTCCACTCGAAGAAATCAAATTGCCTATTCAGGGATTTTTCGGAATGACATGTAAAATTGGTCAGTTGAAACAAGTTTTACCGCGATTATCGCAGTAAAACTACTATCAGATATCGAAAAAAATAAAGCTATCTTAAGAACTATCCTAAAAACAAACGCCACCCTACAATGTCCCGTTTTCAGGCGACCTAAGAATAGTCCCATTAGCTACGAGAAACAGGAGAAAACTTCGTTTTGGGCACAAAGTATCGATGATACTAGAGTACAGTCACGTATAAAGCGTGAGGATCTGGAAGATATGTATAATGAGATTGATGACAGTGGAGGCTTCAAAAGAGATATAAAGTTCGTTCTCTCCATTGTCACTGGCTACCCCGTTCAGGATAAACCGTATAGTTAAAAAAAAAGAAAAAAAATATTTGTAAGAAGCAAAAATATGTTACAAAATTTTAGCACGTCTTGTATTTTGTTGTTGGTGTCCAATAAATCCAGCCAATATAGATATAATATGTTCACATTTCTATTACATGTTTTAAATGTGTAAATAATATTTTAAAATATTACAAAATATATATTTTTTTATTCATTTAAAAACCTACATAATTTATAAAGTAATAACTATAAAATACTAAATACATATATGTTTATGTATGAGTATATACAACTGTATAAACATTTTTAATGGCGCTGTTAGCTTTAATGTGGTGTATTATTTAACTATTGTTTTCTAACTCTTTAGTTTCCTTCCTCAATTGAGGAGTCGTTTAGAAACATAGAATCATAATTACAGCATATTTACTAAAGTATTATGTTGGAACATTGATAATGGTGACGAAATAATGAATAATTTAAATATTGATAGTATTAAAGAGTAACTTTATGTTTATTTACAGAGGCCAGGCGCTGGGGTGGGCGCAAGCGTGCACAGCAAGCAAGCGCGACTGACAGATGAGAAAAGTCGAGAAAATTAAATATATATATTTTAGTTTTTTGTTACCAAATCGAGAAAATTATATTATTAATTATTTAATTTCAAATTAAATAATTAATATTTTAATTTCCTCGAGTGGAAATCGAACCCACAAACTGTCGCTTTTATTTTAGAAGGAGAGCGTATTTAGCGCAGAAGAGTTTAATATATAGATAGATTTAGGTGAGCACGAGAACGCCTTATTGGTAGTTCAGAACAAAAAAAAACACATTTTGTCTTCAAATATTGCGTATATAAAGAAAAATATACGCCACTGAAAAAAGAAGCGGCCGTGGCGATTAATTTACATAATGCGATGGAATTTCAGATACAATACCTACTAGTGTTGTCCCATTTGCTTTCTGGGGCAGACCTTGACCTGGTGGTGTGGGGCTTAGCTATGGGAACATGGCAACTACATGTTTATACTTGTGTTTCCATATAATCATATTACATTGTCGTATTTGTTGATGTACGGTGATTTATTTACTTGTTTTATTTTTAGCTTCACGCTGTATCCCGCATAGAGCAGGGTTGACAGAGGGTATATAGTTTTAAAACACTCCGCTTATCTCCTTTCGCCCATTTTTCGAGAACTCGCGAGAACAGAGCGAGGAAATGAAAATAATTCATTCTCTCGAGTGGGAATCGAACTCAAAACTATCGTGTTTACATACAGACGCTGTGCCGCTGCACCACGACGACTTTAATATATTTATATTTTACATATTTTATATTTTTTTACTTTTAGCACGAAAACATGAGCTTAGACTGATAATACGTATACGCATACAAATTTTTGTTTTTGAAAGAGACAAAAAAGTTGTATTTGGAAAAGTTAAATACAAAAAAAAAAATTGTGGCCCAAAAATAATTATGGGGCCGTTATGGTGTAGAAGAGCGTGGACTCTAGCCATGATGATGCCGTTGTGTACTGCCTGTACAGTACTAGGTTAAAAATCAACAAGCCACGCACTTCACGCGGAAGAAACGAGTAGGCAGAGGGAACCTGAGAGCATAGTGTTATGACATTTACCTAAGATACTTACTTTTCCGTTTTTCACTTAACACCCCACCCCTGTTATATGAGAAAAAGAGTGAAGTTGCGTATTACATTACCCTATAATTTAATATTTGAAATTAAAATACAATATAATTATCCTAAAATAATTAACCCATAGTTCGACATTGACATATAATTCTCATTTTGTTAGTGGAGCAGTCCTTGGCCCGCGGTACTTACTCTTACCTCAGTAGCCATAGACACTACGGCGTAAACAATTACTGCCAGGTATTATTGATGTAAATGTTAGAATATATTCCTTTTTTACAAAAATTGGTACTATATATTTTTTTAGATTTACATTGTATCCAACAGCAGCAGCAGCGTATGTAGATAGAAGCACGTAAAGGCACTTTGTTTCTCTATTTTCATTACCTATTGAAAGACGGAGCTCAACGCCGCACTTTGGTTTGCTATCAGAGCGAGGAAATGAAAATAATTAATTTTCCTAAGTGCAAATCGAACACAGAATCGTCGCGTTTACAGTAAGGCGACCTCGAAATTTTGTATTTCTTTTTATTTTTTGTTTATTTCTTAAATGAAATTTGGGCCAGGATCATTGACCTGGTCACCTGAACGATATTTCCATCTTCACGCTATACCCCGCATATAGCAGGGTAGACGGGGAAACCTAGTGCTAAAACACCCCAATCCCCATTTTCCGCCGAATTCTTTACACATTGCGTGTTTAGTGGCGGAACTCAACGCCGATCTTTTAAATGAATCTGAAAAATAAACTTACCTATCAAAGACTTTGTTAGTGTAGTTCATAAATTACAAGTTTCAAACAGGTCATGGTTGTTTTGACACACATAATAGGTCAATCTTTTGCGCAATTCATGACAAGATAAATGGTGGAATCTGTTTAACATAATAGAGCGGGTTCTTTTAAAAATAGCGAAAAAAATCGCGACAGAGTTTTTTTTTGTTTTTTGTTGTTCTATCAGGACCACTTTTACCTATCTCGAGACCGCGTGGAGGTATCGAGTTAAAATTAATATCAAATATTCAAGTCTAAGGTCCCTTGGAGCACAGAAGAAAATAAAGCTTGCAAATCACCGCCATCAATGGATACGAGCATTTATGTATGGTTTTTACTGCAATTTTTTATAAAATTCGCCGTGTATATCTATACTGTTTTAATACTTAGTCCGAATAAAATTGCGAATGAGTGTCAATGAATTTACTTTATCACTTTTTTGGAGTACCTTACGAAAAATATAAGCAGTCTATAATAAGGTATATCCACTTTAATTTTTTTAAAAAATCAATTTCATTCAATTCAAGCGATGGAACCCAACACAGACTGTCAACTGACTTAACTAACTATTTAATATTTAGCAATAGATATTGAAATTTATATTAATAATCACATTAATGAAGTACAAGAGTTTTAATACAGGAGACCTTTGCGGCAGGGCCTCACAGTGTATGTCTTTAAACGCGGAGGCTGTGGGTTCGATGAGCGAGAACTTAAGAAAATGAATAATATCCATTTCCGTACTCTAGTAACAAAACAAACCACGGCGTTGAGTTCCTCCACTCAACATGAGATGTCTCAAAAAGTACAACGTTCCCTTGCTTATCGTAATGCGATACAGCGAAATACAGGGTGAAACTAAAAATCTAAATACATATCTCATTTAATCGTAGAAAGAGCAAAATCTGAGTAATTATAGTCATAAACATCAGTTCCAAGGAAATATTACCGGCGCACACAAAATCAATACTCTCAGGAAAATGCATTACCACCCTCTCGTCTCGGGAAGGGTGGAAAATAGAGATGGGGTAGTGAGGGGATCAGCACAAATACTTGAAGTAAACAGAGGGGATGGTGGCTGCAGAAACTATTTACGTCCCGCACTTTTACCTCTAATAATATAGAAAGCTTTGCAATGTTGTTTTAAACTGATAAATCTTATTTTGAAATTCTAACATAAAAAATGTTATCATGGCAAAGTATATTTAATAAACTTTTATGTTTTATTATTTTGTAACATTGCACTTTTTGCCTAGGCTAGATTACATGAACCAAATATATTAATTACTTTGTTTCTTTTTTTTCATTTCACGCTACATCCCGCAGAACGCAGAGTAGGCATAAGAAATCCCATTAACATACTTCCGTTCACCACTTTTTGAAGGCATTGCGTTTCGAGTGGTGGTGGAACTGAACGTCGCCTTTTTCCTCGTTCAAAGCGAGAGAAATTAATATATTCAATATTTTATTCCCTCTAGTGGGAATCGAACCTACAACCTGTTAATGTCGCATATTTCTCCAAAATATAATCATAAAAATCATTATAGTCAAAGAAGACTTAGTAATTCGATCGCAAACTAAGGTACATTTTGTGGTCATGGGCTAAATAAAATGCAATATTGATATCTATCACGTATTGAAAATTACAAGATAAGAGAATACAGAAGAAAATGAAGCTTAGCAGAAAAAAACCTACTCGACGCTTCAAAATTATGTTTAGCCACTTCATTAACACCCTTACTTAAATGATCAAAGAAGGGAATAATGCATAGTAAATATATAGGAAATGATCGATTCGGTTCAATGAACTGAAAGGGGGTGCATAATGCATACGTAACACACATTGTAGAGGAAAATATGCAGGGTTGCACCGTAAACGAGGGTGGAGGGTGCTCTGGGATCTGGTGCACTGTAATTAAAATAAGGGTTGAATTGTTGTAGGGGAGAAAAATAACACTTTAATATTCAACGTGTCCTCTGAGAGTATGTAGGTATTATATTTTTACCCACAATATCCTAGAAATTTTGTTTGAAGTTTTATCTTAATTTTGATGGTGGTTGCGTTGAGTGTTATTAAAGAGCTATTTTTAATTTCATAATGTGTTAGAAGCATTACATTAATATATATTTTATTTCTGTTGTTCGTGTGGTGTATTTTACACAATTTTTTTTTCAATATTGAATATTTCTTTATATATACGGATTATTGGTTATAATTTTGGCACCCAACTGTATACGAGACCGTTGTGTGTTCCATATCCACTCGAATATTTAAATTATTTTAATTTCGCCGCTCTAACAGACAAATAGGCACTGATTACTCTAATTCAACACTAAACAAGAAGCCTTAAGAAAATTGTACGGAAAGTGGGGAATAAGAGTGTCTCAATAGATTCTCTCTGCCTGTCCTTCTATATAGAAAGGTTCTTTCTATATAAACAAACAACATAATAAATAACCTTCTAATTAATTTAGAAATAACACACAATTCCATCTGAAATCAATATTTTTACGTCGCACTCCTGAAGTGCCGCACTCGAGTGCTTTAAATCAAAACAAATTCATCAATCACAAGAACAAATAAATCTTCATTACGCTGAAAGGGGAACGAACTGATAGTTGCCCAAGGATGAGCTTTGTGGACGTGATTAGCTTTTTATCTTAAGCTCAATTTTCTTGAAAGCTTTTACTGAAGATTATATTATAAATGTAGTAAAATATATTTTCTATATAGGAAAGAAAATAAATAGCACGTTAAAAGAATATAAAGAGAGGCCTGTCAAGATACACGACTGGTTAAGGGTTCGATTTCCAATAGAGGAAACGAAATATTTCGTATTTTCATTTCATCGCTCTTACAACAAGGAGTTGAGTTCCGCCACTCAACACGCAATGCCTCAAAAATTCTTTGGAATGCGGGGGACGGAAGTGTTTTGACACTATGTTCTCTGCCTACCCTGCAATATGCAGGATACAACGTAAAGAGTAATCACAATATCGACAAAAGAGTGATACACAATAAAGAAGATATAAACTATCAAATATTAATACTATAAAAAGTTGTAGCTTTGTTTTACAATAAATATCAGGCTTATTTATTCAAAGCAAAGCGAAACTATCAAGGATGTAGGTTAAAAAAATTAAAAATCGATTTTATGTGGGAGTTTAGTGAATATATCGATCCACTCCACTCGCCGATTGCGTCAATCTCTTATTTCTGTTTGTAATTCGCGTAATATAACCTACATACTCTTGTTCCAACCGGGTTATTGTTGCTATAAAGTAGGGTTACCAAGCACTTGCAAGAACTTGGATTTGAAAGAAAATCTAGGACCCTTCCTCAGTTTAAAAAAAATACTCTTTGACAATAGTTATGGATAACTAGCCGTTAATAAGCAAATTTTTGTATAACGAGCCCGTAGTCGTAATGATGGTGATATAATTAATTAATTAATTAATATTAAAAAAAACACATTTTTCATTTAATTTTAAAACAGCGTGTAAAGTCAAAAAATTAGGACAAATTCTGGGAAAACAGAATGCTTGGCAACTCTACTACGAAATGTACTACTAAGTCGATGGTCGTTACGAGTGACGTAGAACACCCCATTGACGTCCATGCAAATTATTACGGCGGCGTTTTGATAAAAACTATGAATATGTATATTATTTTTCTATATTATAAAAACTTGTATTTTCTTTTTGCTTCACGCTTATCTATTACATATAAAGGATAAGGATAGGATAGGCAGAGATAACCTAGTGTTAAGACATTCTACCTTCTGCTTTCCACTAAAATTTAAGACACAGACTAGAAAGGCAAAATTTAATGACGTGTTTTGTCTTGTTAGAGCGGGAAAAAGAAATTAATAACTGATTCCCACGAATGGCAATCGAACTCGCAATCACAGCTTTTACAGTACGATGGCCTCGCGATATAAGTCGTTTAGTGAATTTAGTAAATTAATTACATCTGTGGCGCAGTTGACAAATGCCTGTTGGAGATTGTAGGTTCGAATTCTCACATTTTATGTGGCCAACATGACCTAATGTTAAATTATTTATTCTCCACTTACTAACTGTCATAAACACAGATTCTGCATGTTGGGTGATGGAACGTATCATGTTATCTTACCAGGCCGAGAAAAGGTAAAACTATTTTATACTTAAAATGTATATAACAATATTACGTTTTCTTGTTTATATTTTAGATATTTACTTTTTGAGGCCAGTCGTGGCGCAGGGGCACAAAATGTGACTGTAAAACCGACTGGTTCTGGGTTCGACCCTCACTCGTGGAGATGAAATATTTACTTAAATTTATATTTCCATTTTTTCGCTCTGGGGTCGGGGCAACGCGGCGTTGAGATCTGCCACTCAACACGCAATGTCTCCAGAATTAGGCGGAAAGTGGGGAACGGAGTGTCTTAGCACTAGGTGCCCTCTGCCCACCCTGCTGTGTGCGGGATACAGCGTGAAGCTGATAAAAAAATATTTACGTTTGATTGTATTACGTAAAAAAACATGAAAGAGTATTGTTAGGCGTCCTAGTTCCAGGTTCAGTATGTTTTCATACCCGTAGCTAGTCTGTTCGTGAATCTATATAAAAAGGATTTGTGCTGTTGACGAATAACTATTACTAAAAGTAATTTTCAAAATATTTGTACGTAGGCTATGCATATAACATACGCATATCTATTGTTAATATAATATTATTTATATAATACATTCTATTTCATTTTCTTTTGTATGTTCATTCATACACATAACTTCAATGGAACTAAGAAATAAACAAGCGATAAAATCTTTTTTAACTGCGCACCGAAAACATATCGGAAACAACTGATAAGGCGGCGCAGTAACAATGAGTGTTTGTCCTCCACTGTATGTAAATAGCTTCATATTGTAATACTTAAATAGATATGTAGGAAAAGTCGTGCTATATTAAGAAATCCATTGAGAATTCGTAGTGCTTATATAAAATATAGTTGCCAACTTCTTAAGATTAAATCAAATGAAATAATAAAATTATAAAATGAATTTATGGCTATAAAATATTGGCAAAGCAGAGTAAGTAGATGGAACCAAATGTTAAGACATTACGTTCCCCACTTTTCGTCGAGTTTTTGAGATATTACGTGCTGAATGCAGAGTTCGACTTTTTTAACGGCCGTAAGTATAATTCATTGTCATGAGTGGGAATCGACCCCAAAACCTTGCTTACACTCACTATGCTAATATTACAAGATGGCCAAATATAAAAAAGTGACGGTAATGAAATAAAAACAGTAATAAATTAGAAATATTCGTTATTCCCAGTACGCTATTCTACAGAGACCGAGCTGGAACTGTACGCGAATATTATATTCTAGAAATTTTCACAATAAAGCTAAGTGATTAATACAATTGCATGTTGTCACAGTTTCTCAGTAAGGAAAATTCAGGAAAACACTTATTAAATTGTCTTTATAGTATATTGTAAACGAAATAATTAATATGGCCGTATCAACAGATATTTTTCCATGTGGGCCTGAACTAGCTTTTGAACAAATATTCACACGCTACAAATATTACAGTATACATATTGACACGCTGAATCCCGCACATAGCAAGGTAGGCAGAGGGAACCTAGTGTTAAGACTCTCCGTTTTCCCAATTTCCGCCGAGTTCTGGAGGCATTGCGTGTTAAGTGGCGGTACTCAACGCCGCGCTTTGCCTCAACACAAGAGCGGATAAATGAAAATATAAATGTAAATAAATATTTTGTTTTTATTCGAGTAGGGATCGAACCCACAACCAGTCGATTTCACAGTCACACATTGGCCTCAGTAGTCGAAAGTAATAAAAACCTTTACAGGTTGTTTCACACACAACATTTCTCGGGTGAGAGTGCCCAATAGATTATTTTGGTGGTATTCAGCTATAGAATTTACTATAAAAGTATATAAGTAATAAAGATAAAATTTATAGAAACATAATGTAATCTTTATAATCTTTACAGCACATTATTGAACATCTTAGATAATCTTTAGGGTATTTCCTGATTTCAGTAAATTTTCCCACTGATATCGCTCAATCTTATCAAGTTAAGATTTACAATTTATTAACAATATTCTGAACCTTGGTTTCTAAAACTAATCAATATAATAATAGTATAAATGATAATAATAACAATATATAAATAATGATGTAAATGTGCATATTATGTATATATCTATATAACTATATAACATGAGAGGATAAAAAATCTCAATATAATCTATGAATTGGACAAGAATTTTCGTTAACTTTTACTAAAGTGCGAAAGAACTTCCTTTTGCGGGAGATGCGTGGAGATATCGACGAATTTTCTGTTTTTGAGCATTAGGCCAAGAGATACCGTTCTTCTAGTTTCGTTCTCCGTCCACTTTAAAAAGTTTTCTTTTGTCTGAAGAAATTAGAGAATTGAAAATAAATCTTTCTCTAAGTGATGTAATTACAATCGACTATCACACGTACACCGTTTTACTTTTTTATTCAGCTTCCCGTTTTTCCGTCTTTTTCCTGCTCAGCAGCATAGATAGACAAAACCTAATATGTTAAGACACGTTTTCCATTTCCTCACGGAATTCGAGAATGTGCCTGTTAAATGGTGAAATTTAACACTGTGATTTGTTTATCAGAGCGGGGAATTTAAATAATTTAAATGTAATCATTCCTCCGAGTGGGAATTGAACATGCCACCGTCGTGGTTACTTACCCTTTGCGCCATAACGCCCTCTCCCACGTATGTACATATCTAAGCTATCCTCGGCTTGTTTTGCATTAAGTCGCGTAGCGTCAACTATAGCCACTGGCGCGGTTCGAGCTTGCTATTTTGCGTCGGTTCAATCCTCCTTGCAGTATGGTATAGACATATGGGGTCGTGCTGCAGACTGGGAACGTCTCTTTCGAATTCAAAAACGAGCGATACGAATTATCGCTAAAGTAGGCCAAGACACTTCCGCCCGACCATATTTCTCACAACTAGGTATATTGACATTACCATCGTTGTTAATATACAGCGTCGCGGTATATGTGGTAACAAACTACGAAAAATTTTCTAAACGCAGTGATGTAGTTCTCTATAGTATGCGCTTCCCGAGTCGTCTAGTCTCAACTAGTCGAA
>JAATLQ010035953.1:0-153129 GCA_013421005.1 Heliconius erato x Heliconius himera | reverse complement strand
ACTGGGAACGTCTCTTTCGAATTCAAAAACGAGCGATACGAATTATCGCTAAAGTAGGCCAAGACACTTCCGCCCGACCATATTTCTCACAACTAGGTATATTGACATTACCATCGTTGTTAATATACAGCGTCGCGGTATATGTGGTAACAAACTACGAAAAATTTTCTAAACGCAGTGATGTAGTTCTCTATAGTATGCGCTTCCCGAGTCGTCTAGTCTCAACTAGTCGAATTTTATCAAAAATGGCTAAAGCTGGTGGAGTGATGGGTCCAGAGGTATATAATAGACTACCTTGTGATATCAGAAATGCTCCTAGTGTCAACGTTTTTAAATACAAATTAAAGAAATGGTTAATCGAGAAGTCGTTTTATAGCTATAAAGAATTTTTAGAAATTAATATTATATAGAACAACAATTTTAATTTATATATTTAATTTTTTCGAATAATTTAAATAAAGTATAAAAGTTGAATTAATATAAAATAATGCAATTTAATATAGTGTAATTATCATATAACCTAAATGTGTATTCTGTTTATTGTTTGACTTGTAATTGATGTTACCAATAAATTATGATTATGATTATGATTATTATGATTAAATAATATATGTATAGTCAGGCACTTCCCAAAAATAGTTTCCCAGAAACGAGTGAAGTGTGGGTTCTAATTAGCGTATTAGGGCGTAAAAGCGAATTACGGTTAATACAATAAATGAATTAAGCGGCGTCGAGGGTGTGAACCATTTGCCAGACAAATGAATGCAAAAAAAACGTTTCCCCGAAAACCATGCCTTCGAGCATTACGAGTTCCGAGTAATGGACTAATTAGAACACTGTGTGGGCTCGTCAGATGACTGTATTAGTATGAAATATGACTTTTTGACTTTTTTGATATTCTATTAGTATTTAGTAATGGAAAATAAGAATAAAGCAATTTTGCATAATAAATATGTAATGCAGAGCAAACTATTTCAATAGTAATTTTATGTAAGTTAAAATCTAATTGAGGCCGTTGTGGGGCAAGGGCACAAGTGCGACAGTAAAGGGGATGGTTGTGGCCTTTATTTCCACTCGAGGGATTGTAATATTTAATATTTTCGTTTCCTCGCTCTGGCAACAAGGCACAACGTTGAGTTCCGCCAATCAATATACAACGCCTTGATAATTTGGCGGAAAGTGGGGAACGGATGTATCTTAATGGGAACGGGGTGTTTATTATTAGGTTCCCTCTATCCATAGGTAGATAGACGAAATCTATGAGCGAGATATAGCGTGGAGCTAAGCAAAAATTTTTCATAAAATAAAGTTTTTGGCCAATTAAGTTATTAATTCTTAGAAAATGTTAAAATACTAACAACAAAGTGTTGTACATAATATATTCCTCGAGATAATTGTGGGATAATTTTCAAAAACAATGTAAATAATAAATGTTACTAATTTGTATAAAATATTATCTGTATGTCCGTATGTTTACACGTAATAAACGAAAGTATGCCATAGATAAAAAAAATATCTAAAATTAAAAACACGTCTGTAACAGATACGCAATTAAAATGTACTAATAATACCCTACTTTATTACAATTAACAAACGACCTTGCACTGATGGACCCGATACCTTGACACACATTGATTTAATTACTAAAATATGAAAACTGTCATCTACGAGTATGAAACTGAAGAAAATTAAATTTAATGACAAATGTCGACCCTGTCACTTTGGCCGATGAAAATAGATGAGTTTTATTAAAAATATTTATTTATCATTGTCCCGCATATATCAGAGTAGCCTAAGGGAACCTAATGTTAAGGCACACAGATTTTCATGCATCATATGATTTTCAGGACATTGCGTCCTGAGTGGTGAAACAAAAATGATCAATAATTGGAAATAAAATGAACTTTTTATATTCCAAAACACTTCCCAGTTGCGCCAAAGTACACACATATGATAAATGACCATTGAAAATGTAATAACGAAAATAAAACATATCTTTGTCAAATTGTATGCCAACATTAACATTTTTTAATATATAAGTTTTTTAATTTAATTTCCTTTATACATCCTCTTTGAGTACATATATTTTTTAGTTTTACCACTAGCGGCAAATTTTGACGATATGCGTATTAAGTTACGGAACTCATCGCCATGCTTTGTTTTATTATATCTAATCTACTTTTAAAAAATGTATACTATAAGAAGAAGAACATATAGAATGCGCTTCTAACTAGCTTTCGAATTTACGACATTAAGGATAGCACTTTCAATACAGAATAAATATATCAATGCAATTTCTAAAATACATTCCCATAATGTTGATATGAATGACTAATGAACTAAAAGGGTAGTGCAGTTCATTTTATTTTTTAAGCCAATTTACATCTGGCTCTCGGCCAGCGGCTTCTGCGTACTGTTACTATGTTTTCATGTATTAATAGCTATTGCACTTGTAAATATATATATTTTGTTGAAACACGCTAATATTATTGTGTGTTAAGTGGTGTTGTTTGTTTATATACCTATTTAAACGGTATACCTATACCTACTCAATGTATGAAGTAGGTACGTACGTATATACTCGTATGTTGATTTTAATTATGTGAATCTAAAATAAAATTTATGGATATGAAAGAAATATCCCGTATAATTCCTTGCGCAGGTTCTCTCCGGGTCTGAGGCGTTAAGTTTAGTGCACAGTTCATATTTTCACTTTTGTGACATCTCTATATGTACATTGAGTTAGGCAAAGAAATTCTAGAGCTTGAACACTCCGTTCTCCACTTTTGGTCCAATTTTGAGGCATGCATGTCGAAACATAACAACTTGTTGAATATAATCCATTATTCAAGAAAGGATCGAGCCCGAAACCTTTTGCGTTTACAGATCCTATGGCGTCTTAAGATAATTTAACATCTAGTTATTTATTTTATGTTAGAAATTAAAACTGACTCCAGCTGGCGATCTGACGTAGCCGCCAGTCATAAATATAATAAAATAAACATATTAACTTTATTTAAAACTTGTACTTTTGTCATATTTATCTGCATATGGAGTTATGATAGGGAAAACAATGCCACATTATCAGACCAGGAAAATACAAAAAAAATCTAATCAAAATTTCCCAGTGGTGTTTGAAATTTGTTGGTTATCTATCACTCATCGCTACAGTGAATAAAGGAAAATAAATATATATTTTTTTTTGCACTTCAACTCGAATATAAGGTAAGGAGAGAGCCTAGCGTTAAGAAACTCCGTTATCCACTTCAGCCAGTATTTAAGCCATTGTATGTTGAATAGCAGAGCTTAACGCCGCACTTTTCTATATAAGACGCATTCCCACTGCACTACGACGGCCTCTTACTAAGATATGGTTGCCAAAACAGATTTATTAGTATATATTCGTCAAATACACTAACGGCTAGAATGTTATTATATTCTCTTGGAAATGGATGGAAATGAGTAAATTCTGAAAATAGAAGCAATAAATAGAGCAAGGCTGGTGTAGAGCTCGGCTAACAACTGTAAACGTCACCTATTGTTTGTGCCGACAATATTTTGATATTCCTGAATAATCGAGGTTTCAGAAAAAATGTAGCGTTCATATTTCATCGCATAGTAAGATGTTCATTTAACAATATAATAAAAACTAACTATTCATTTTTTTTCTGTTTGTCTGTGCATTTGTGCATAGTAATCTCAGAAACGACTAACATTTAGTGTTTGTTTTCTTTCAATCGGTTTGTAAATAAAAAACTTCTTAAAATCATAAAAATAAATCAAAATATTTTGTGTGACAAAATTCTATAAGCAAATATTGAATTTGTAGAAACTTTAGTTATCAATGTATAAAATAGTCTTTACAGAAATAATGTTTAAATTTTTAGAACACGAAAGTAATGCACATTGGTAAACAAATAGTAGTGTAGTTCAAGCGGGCGAAGCTGCGGGCGAGTCGCTAGTTTTTTTTAATAATAAATTAGTCGTCACACGCTACTTTGTTTGAGTAGACTTTAAAGTGCAATATTGTGATTTTTCTGGTTTCTTAGGAATTTTAAGAAATAATCTAGTGTTTTCCTACAACCGCTATTTTTATGCCAAATTACAACTTTCTAAGTCGATCAATAGCTTCGTCTGAGCGTTGTCTACGACTCACTCAATCGGATGGGTTTTGTATAAATATATAGATTTTAACATACAAATAGTCAATAGACTTTAACATGAAATATTTTTATATATTTGCACTTTTTTGTACGTACATATTACGTATATCATAAGACAATATCATAAAGTTTGAGATTTTGTACTATAAAATCTTGAATCTATAAAATCTTCTAACTCAATATCAAAAGACTATATTTTATAGCAAAAAATATAATAAAAACTATAAAAATTATTAGTTTTCGGAATGAATAAGGAGGCTATACGAGTAATCTTTGATATTTATATGAGTTAGTATGTTTCTTTTAAGAATATACAAATTTATTATATTCATAATCCATCCTGGATCTGATATATTGTAAAAGAATATTTAAATAGATTTTATTAAAATTTTTTTTGTGCTATTGTGCTAGAATATTTCTAAATGGTGGAAATGATTATAGTGTATTTGTATTCTCTAGAGAGAAAATTTAAAATATTTTCAATAGTTCACTTGTCAAATTGCGTAAAGAAAAATAGAATTATATACGTAGGTATACGCTGTATTCCACATATATTAGGGTAGGGCAGATGGAATCTGATGCTAAGACATTCCACTGTCTACTTTCCGTCCAATTTTCGAGACATTGCTTATGAGTGTTGGAAGTCAATGCCGCGGTTATGCACAAATATATTTATAGTAAATGGCATAATTATATGTCCAAAATTTAAATCAATTTACAATATAGACTTTTCTATAAATATTGGCGATAAAAAAAGTTCTAACATACTTAACTAAAGTAAATGATGTTAATAATAATGCTTAGAGCAGGTTCCTTGAAATGTTTAGTCTTTAACTGTAATTATAAACTGTGGAGTAATAAATTAACTGACGACGTTTACAAATCGATGCTTCTCGGAAAATCTGGTATATTTTCCTTGTTCTAACGGGAAAGTTGCTGAAGGGGCTATCTGATTTGGAATTGATCCATATCTTTTGATTTATATCGGTAATATGTTTATATGTTCATATATTTCTATGTTGCAGAAAAACTTTTCATCGGTCAAAAGTGCTTACATTTTTTATAAATGAATGCAGGCAAGCAAGATTTGACGGATAAGTCTTTGGTCACTTATAAAAATGTTAATTAATATGGTTATTTGTGGCTGTAAATTTAAGATCTTCACGCTTTTTCTTTCTTTTTTTTTGAAACTATTATAGTATTAAGTCAATAAGTTCTCTCCTTTCCGCCGAATTTGTGAAGTTGTACGTTGAGTGGTAGATTTAGAGAGGTGCTTTGTCTACTACTAGAATGGGTAAATGAAAACAATTTAAATGAATCGTTTCCCGATTGATGATAAAACTCACAACAGTCGCGCTTATAGTCAAATGCTGTTCCACTGCACCCCGACGACCTCATAACTGCGGGTCTCTAAATACATTTCATTACTGCTATAAAATCAAACATATAACAAGTCTTTTAAAGAGCATAGAGCAAAGCAGATAGAGATAGTAGAGAACATAAAAAGATCAAATATATATATTTTTTACCTTCACGTTGTATCCCGCACACAACAAGTTAAATAGAGACACTCTTTTTCTCATTTTTCGCCAAATTCTCGAGGCATTGCGTTTTGAATAGAGAACTTAACACCGCGCTGATGCCTCGACACCAGAGTGAAGAAATGAAAATATTAAATATTTCATTTCTGCGAAAGATCGAACTTACAACCTGTCGCATTTACAGTCACACGCCATGCCCCAACGCCATGATTGACCTCTTAATACGTATGGAATAATAGGATCAATAGTCATATTTAAACATTTTATCCATCTATCCGTCTGTTTAGGCTAATTTTAAAAGAAATCACGGAAATAATCATCAACAGCCAATGTTTACATTCTAAATCCAATGAACTATTATATGTAACAACATAAAAAGCCGACATAACCTGTTGGCAGCAATAAGATAAATTATAGGAGTTGCCGCTGAAAGATGTCTACGCTTCACTGCCAAGAAGTTTGAATAACAGAAATCACGTTGTGCGTACTGCGTACTCCGCCTCGGCTGGTGGTTTTGGCACCACTGCCGGATTATATCACCATCTTGAGACTTAAATTGCATTTCTTTGAGTGTTCGCAATGATTTATAATGAAATTATGTATAAAAATTACAAGAATAAGTTTTGTTTCAGATAAAAGTCGAAAATTTTTTACAGCTAGACACTGTATCTCGCACGTAGTAAAGTAGGCAAAAGAAGCCACTAGGTTAAGATACTCCGCTCCTCACTTTACGCCGAATTCTGGAGGCATTGCGTGTTGAGTAGCGAAACTCAACGCCGTACTTTGCCTCGACAGCAGAGCGAAGATATAATAATATGAAATATTTCATTTCCTCGAAGGGGTATTGAATCCACGACCTGTCGCGTTAAGCACTCGCACGCTTATGCCCTTTGCGTAACGACTGGCATTAGGTACATTTCTATAATCTGCCTTTATTTTGTATCAAATAAAACAGTACAAAACGTTACGGCCACAGCATATTTCTTTTAATTTAACTACAATAGTAAATCTCTTCACACCTGCACTCTCATTCCTAGTATTGTTGACATTTCTGTTTTCGTTAACCAAGGTCAATCCTCTCTTCTTAGAAAAAGAGCAAATTGGCGTCATATTTACAAATAGTTTTTCCTCTTCTTTTCTCTTCTAACCACCTACTTTGTATAGAAATTGAGTCACATTACGCCAAGATACTGTTACAAAAAAAGTTAAGCTCAGAAAAATATTTAAAACAAAAATCATAAATAAAATAGATTAACAATTATCATCTCTCTATTAAAATTAAATATTTATGAAAAAAATATTGATAGTATTTTACTATAATATACAGGAACATGCGTATTACATTTATATTTGCCAAAAATAAACCAGTTTAATAATAGCAAGAGTTTTCCCATATAACTGCTTGACTTATGAGTTAGCCAAGCTATTTGTTGCTCACCACCAGACCGGCACCGAGATCAAAGAACTTCGGTGTCCTATCCACGTCGCAGTGCGCCGTTGATACAAAACAAACGTGTGAGAAACATCGATACTCATTACCTATAATGAAATGGCCGCTAAAAATAAACAGTGAAAGGTATTCTCCATGACATTTAAGTATTTATTATCTGTTTTTTTATCTATACTTATAATAAAGAACCGTGGAAATAAAGAACGTGGAAGATAAATCAAAAAACTACTACTGGGGATATTTACCAAATACCCAAAACAATGATTTTTAATTTTTTTTGTCTGTTTGTCTGTACGTTTGTGCACGCTTATCTCAGAATCGGCTTAACCGATTCAAATGCTTGTTGTTTGTGTATTTGTATGTTTTTACTGTTGGTTTCTGGCTAGCTCCACTTAACAATTGATGTTTGTTTTTTTACCATCGATTCATAGATCGCCAGAAAGGCCAGTCGTGGCACAAGTGTGACTTTATATCGACTGGTTGTGGGTTCGATCCCCACTCGAGGAAATGAAATATTTACTTAAATTTATATTTCTTAACCCTAGGAGTATCTTAACACTAGGTTCCTAGTATATCTGTCTACCCTGCTGTGTGCGGGATACAGCGTGAAGCAGAGATTGATTTAATTTTGATTTAATAAATTACCAAGCGACTACTACGATTTACTAAGTTCATTAGAAAAAATCATTACAATAAAATAAATACTAAAATAAATAATCATTTTTCTTAAATGCACTTAAATAATATTAGTATAGTTCAAGCGGACAACTTCACGCGGGTGATAAATGTTTGTACACAGTTGCACCAGGATGTGTCTTAAAAGTGTTTCGTTTGTGGTTTTTTAAATTAATTTTAAATAGATATATATTTCTAATAATTGATTAATAATTATACGTGCCATTTTTAAGTTATATACATGTATATGTATATACAGGATGGAAGTGTAAGCATCACATTAAATGAAACCACAGTTTTAACTACTCTTTAAAAGCCCAATATAAATCAGAAAAAAATAAATTCCATAAAATGAAAAAAATATTTTTTCAAACAAAATAAATAATAAAATTGTCGTTTTAAAATAAAACGCCATTTGTAAGGACGACGCACTCACACATAAACCTATCAAAGGAATATCGCCGCACACGCCTCATTCCGAAATCGAGTCGTAGGTATTGGCGATAAAGTTCAAAGTTGTTTAACCTTTAGTAGTGTTTTTGTAGTAGTAAGTGTTTAAGTTATTGAGATCTATACGTAATCGCGTCACACGAAATACAGGTATGGATAAAAATCGTGAAATGAAAAAAAAATCCTACATCCAAACTGTTGAGGCATCTTGATTAATTTCTTTAGGTATAGGTTTGAAATACGTTACCTTATATGCTGTTTTCGTAAAAGGAGCGCTGCCTCTTCCATCCTGTATATGGAGATTCTGTTTTAACTCTCTTTAAGTGGAAAAATATTGCCTGTTCATATTAGGTTCTCCCTGGCTACCCTGTTATAAGTAATCTTCAATAATTCATTAAGTTATTGAAGAAACGTAGGAGATATTTTCTTTTCAATTTTCAATTTTATTTTTTTTCCACAAAACATGTGCATTAACTTTAAAAATAAGCATTTCCTTAGTACAATTTGAACGTAAAACCATCAAGTTAAAGTCACATTCCGATTCCACCCAATTACGTCACTAAAGTTTTTCTGTTACAAAAAAGATATATTTATTTAAAAATATTTTATTTATTTATATTTTATGTGAATTAAAAGCTGTATCAGTTAATAACTTCATTAATATAAAGATTGTTATAGATTTCAACATCTTTCATCATCTTCTCATATAAACAACTCGCTGGAAATCGTTCGAGGCTCATAAAAAATATTTGCTACTCTGCATGTTTTTACAAAATTCACGATTCATTATTATAACATTTATCACTTCAAAGAATCAAAAGCGACAAAGATTTTTTTTTCAAAATTTTAATTTTGATGTTTATTTCTTGTCTCTTCTAACGTTTAATATTTTTTTATAATTAACTAGAAACGCAATGTCATCTAAAATATTATAAGGAAGTACAGGTTTGATTCCCACTCGAAGTAATAATTTACTTTTAAAGTGCGGTATTGGATTTCGTCACTCAATGTGTAATGTCTCAAAAACTGGTGGATGCAGGTGATACAAACAAGCGCATGACACAAAATTTAACAAAATTAAATAACAAAAAATAATTAATTAATAATAAATAATTCATTAATAATAATTATTAATTTTAATTAAAATTAATTAATTTAATTTTTGTTTTCGTGCGAAATGTTGCGGAAATCAGAGAGCGGAGGCTTGACTATAAGGGAGGAGTTACACTATAGTGCCGGTTCGTTCTCGGTCCGATCTCATATTCTTGTATGAAAAATGCGCAATTGGACCGGAATTATAGAATGAATACACTTTTATAGGAATATTTTAACATAGCATTCTAGAGTGAAACTTCCCTTGGTTCTCTCTACCTATCCCGCCATAAGCGTAGCATAGAGTTTAATTGACAAAAAATTATAAAAGAAAACAACACATCAATTTCTCTAGTTTCAAGTTACTGTGTTATGCATATAAGAGTATACCTACATTAAATTAAATTTTCAGAATGAAAAAAAATACCAATGATCTATTCTTTATTTCCCGACCATTTGAATATATTGCAAAGACATCTAATGTGGGGTATTCGTAGAACAACTTGTGTCTTGTGTCTTCTCCAATCAGGACCACTACCACAACCTTTCCTAAAAACACTTTTATATGCTGATGATAAGAAAGATAGAGCAACAAAGGCCATGGACAGGCGTCACTCTGACTACCAGTCAAAATCAAATTCGTCTCATTCGGTTTTCTGTTAACCTCGAATAAACAGACAAACATACATTTTTATATTTCATTTATATTTGGCATCGCGCACTCATTAATTTAAAGATTTCAAATAAACATGTAAACATGTAAAAAATATATATTTTAAATATACGAACGACAAATTAAAAAAGTAATTCTTATAACCTTTTTTTTTTTGGGAAATGTTCATACATTGTGAGTGATTTGTGATTTACTCGGAAAATATATTGTACAAAATGTTTCTTACAATTTTCTTAAAACAACATACTTATATAGCTTTGTTCGTTATCCATTCCCCCTTCCCCCTTCTCCCTTCCCCCCGTTTCCAAAGATAATATCCGTAGTTTCCTTGTTTTCTACGTAAAATACTATAGAATACAAAAAAATACTTTAATATGTAATTTTTTGAGGCTGTCGTGGCGCAGGGACACAGGAGTGGTCCGATCCCTACTTGAGGCAATGATTTTTTTTTTCTAGTCTGTAGGCTGCAAAGGCCTCTCTCCATTTCTTCCACTCTGGTCTATTTTGTGCAATTGAACACTAGTCAGGCTTGTAACGTTCCAGCTCGTCTCGCCATCTCCGTTTCAGTCTGCCAGTTCTCCTTTTGGAGTTTGGAGCCTCAAAAAATTCGGTGAAAAGTGGGAAAACAGAGTGAATTAACACTAGGTTCCCTCTGACTACCCTGCTGTGAAGCTGTTGTGTTGTAGTTTTTAGATTTTATTTTTACCTCGTCAACAAATTGTCCAGGGACACTTATTGGAAAACATAAATAAATACAAACCAGATGAGACCGCGCGGCGACGGAGCGGCCTCAGTTTATTATAGCCGTGACGCAAATCGGACCGGGATTCATATAAATACAAGTGTTTCAGATGCATTTGGGTCGCCTTATTCGCTTTACGAGGAATATGTGGGGTGGGAGTAGATTGAACGGAAATGGGCTCTAAACTCTAATATTATGATGGCTTTCAATTTCTGAGAAAGATGTTGTCTTATGTTGTTTTTTTTTTTACTTAAAAAGATGAGTATCATAGATTTTTTATATTTCAAAATGTTGCGGAACAAGCAAAAAACTAGAGATACTTAATGTTTAACATTAGAGTGGAAAAAGTTATTTCCATTTTCCATGTATTTATTCCTTTAATAATTGGAAGCAGTCTTCCAGGGTCCTTTCCACGGTTGCGCTTGCAACACTATAAATAAACCGGCCAAGTGCGAGTTGGACTCACAGGGTCCAGTTTTACCATTTGGGTACGGAACCCTAAGAATGCAAATGTTTTAAAACATTCTAAGTTCAATGGTTCAAGTACTACACTTTGCTTAGTTACAGAAAATTTAAAGAATATATTGATCTAATAAGGTTTGAACCCACGTCTGTTATGAGACAGCCAGTAGGTATACTTACCTGGAATGATGTGGCCCTAATGATAACATCATGTCATTTATTTAGAAGACCACCGCCCAAGGTACACCATTTGACTATTAACGTATTTTTTTTTTATTTTAGTAAATAGACATTCATGTTATTCTTTACCCTGGCGGCGTTAGGATCCACCACTCAACACGCCATGTCTTTTGATAATTGAGTGGAAGAGGGAAGCGGAGTATCTTAACACTAGGTTTCCCCTGCCTACCTTAGAATAAACGAAATACAGCACAAAGCTAAAAAATAAATAAAATTATACCTTATATACAAATGTAACAAACAAAAAAGTTTCGCAACCAAAACATACATTTTCCATTAACAAAGTATTTTTAGATACATACGTTATATTACGATAGAGTAATTTACATAGTGTGTCAATATCGTAGAGAAAATACATGAATGCAACAATCAATGTTTTCAGGTTTCAGTATAATGCGCCGGTACCGTTATACCGTTACGGTGTTTACATAACAACGGGATTCGCTCATTTGTAAGCGTTACATTTGATATGTAACGGATTTCGATCTAACATTTCGTTTGAGTGCAAGTTATATAAGGTTTTTTTTTTATTTTTTAGAACAGTATTTTTAGCAGGGCTTCTGCGTATCCTAGTCATATCCCTAGGGATATTAAGACATTTCGCCTTAATTTTCTGGTTGGTTTTTGAGGCATAGTGTGTTGAGTGGCGGAACTTAACGCCGTAATTTTTCTTGTTAGCAGAGTGAGGAAATGAAAAATAAACATCATTCATAGTTAGCTTCAGGACGGCCACCACTCATCGACCATACTGTACGTTTTTTACTGTAAAAAAAAGAGTTTAATCTAGATTAAACTCTTTTTTTTATATACAGCGAAAATAATACTGTAATATTAATTCACTGTCACGTTGAAAACACGGCAATATTGGCACGCGTTAACAGTAGTTATCATATTGCGTGACACCGCCTCCGCCTATACGAGATGAACGACTCTCTTTTGCGTGACGCATGTTTTTGCAATATCCCACCAGACTTAGTAATTAGTTTGACCCCGATTCATATTGTAACTGGAATATTTGGTATTTAGTTAACATGCGATAGTTACAGTTATCGAATATATTTTTTCTTAGAACGCGAAATTTATAGTCAAATCAAATGACAATACGTATTTTTGTGTGAATAGTAAGACTTGAAGAATCAAAACATGGTTGAGAATCTATACAATAAGTGAACGTAGTGTCAAGACACTGTGTCTTTTTCACCCGAATGCGAGACACTGTTTATTAAGTGATGGAAGTCAACATCAAAGGTGAAAGTTATTCATATTCTTGAGTGAAATGGAAAATCACAAACATCGCGTATACAGTCAGAATATAATAATTTTGATTTTTGAATGGGAATGAACCCACGACCGGCGCTTATATTCAGATAATTAATTTAAATATTTATTTCAAGGGAGTTTTAACATAAAAGCTTCTAGTGCATTTACGCCCAATATTAATAACCTATCTCCAACGTCAATCTTAGATTAATCTGAAACAATCTAAGATTGACGTTGGAGATAGGTTATTATTATTGGGCGTTAATTAAGTCGTAACTGTGGAATGATCATCAAAACAATTAATGTTATGGAATAAATATGCCTATACTCTTCCTTAATAAGACTGGATGTACTATACAATACTTGAGAGATTTTCAGTTCTGACCAGCAGTTTCTGAGATTAACGCGATCAACCATACAAGCTCTTTAGGTTAACAATTTTAAGTATAGATTTTATAGATAGATGATGATAAAAATAGTAAGTGTAGTACCTATATCGAGTTTATTCGTTGATAGAAAAAGCAACAAATACTTTTTGAAGCAGAGTTTCAAATATCCAATATACGATGTAGAGCAAGTTTGATGTTCATTTTTACACTATAGTAGAGACTTTTATGCACGTTTTGTCTCGATACCAAAAAGAAGAAATAAAAATATGAAATATTTCATATCTTAGAGTGGAATTTGAACTTGTCGCGTTAACAGTCCCGCGCGATTATATTTGTCTTTGAATATGCTAGTATTAAAATAGCGATGTTAAATACTATTGCTACTATACAAATGCACGACAATTTTTAAATATTGTTTATAAATATGATTTTAATAACTTCTGAGGTCGTCGTGGAGCAGCGGCACAGAGGCACAGCGTTTAATTGTAATGCAGTGTGCAGTGGTAACAAAAATAGATACCTTCTGCCTACTCTATTATAGCCGGAATACAGCGCTAAGCTTACATGGAAGCCTAAAAAACCTTCACCTTCTAGAATTTTACAATCTATATGAATATACACGTGTCAAATATTATATAATGATATATATTTTATAAGTATAAACGTGGACCAAATCTATTTGTTTGTTTATATTATAGTTTTCAGTCGTGCTGGCTGAGCGCAATTCAATTTAAAAAGTCACGTAGGAATTGCAATGTTTACAGTCTTTAATGGCAATAGACTATGATAGTTTCATTTGTGATTATGTAATATGTATAAATCTATAAATTTATTTAAATATGATCATTTTTTCGTTCTGGTGTTGAGGCAAAGCGCGGCGTTGAGTTCCGCCACTCCACACGCAATGCCTCCAGAATTCAGCGGTAAAAATTCAGCGGTGGGGAACGGAGTGTCTTGACACTATGTTCCCTCTGCCTACCCTGCTGTGTGGCATACAGCATGAAGCTGGTGTTATGATTTTTTCCCATGAATTTTCCCTTTCGGATTTTTTCTTTTATTTGTATTGTACATGAAGCGATGCCTTGGGAAAGTACCGTTAGGTTTCGAATTTTCTGCGAATTTCATACAAAATACAGCAAATACGACGCATAAATGCTCGTATCTTTTGATTCCATTGTCTTAGAAGTTTGTTTTTTTTTCTGTGATCCAAGAGATAGTAAACCTGAATTAATTTGAGCGTGATAACTTCACGCGAATCTCTTCTCTGTTATTTTAAACATACAGATCTCATATTTAAGATTTATAAAAGTTTGAACTGAAGATAAATATTAACGTTGCAATTTATCTAACTACAATATAAAAAGAAAAATTAGCTTCTACTTTAGTAACAAATGAATCGAATCTGGGAGTCGAATCCACAACCTTCTCGCTTACACGGCACACAAGTGAGCCGCTGCGACACAACGATCTCATGTTATTTTAATAAGATTATCGACATTTTGTCTGAATGTATGTATACTTAAATTGAATATTTAAAAAAAATACTTTTATGTATGTATGTAAAGTTGCAACATCAAAAAGTAAAAGTAGCAGCAAATGTTGATTATGACGTATTTACCGTGTTTGAATAGCAAAGTGGGTATTTGTGTGTGTTACCACATATTGCGTATTTTATTTTCACTCTAAAATACTATGTAAATTATATATTTATACAGCTTTTTATTACTAACCGGTGTTAAATATTGGAAGAGAGACTCTCTTTCAATTCTTAACTTATGGTTAAAAGTTGTTCTAATCGAGGATATATTACTAGTGCTCTGGTAAACCAACATGCAACGTTTCGAAAATTGAGAAAAGCTCTCTCTGCGTACTCTGCCTGCCCCGTATTCGGATTACTACATGAAGTTAACAACTAAAAAAAAAACTATTCTAAGTAATCTACAATAACGTCATCTGAAGGTTACTTATTCTCATCGTTTCCAAATAAAATTAAATAAGAAAGAATCAAATGACTGAAAAAAAAGTTTTTTTAAAATAAAACTAAAAAGTCTAGAAAAAATATTGTTTAATTAACATATGAAAACACTTTCAAATCACAAATCACAATTGCGCAACATCTACGAATACGAAACAACTAAACACATTGCAATGTACTGTAACATTCTCAATATTTGCCGTATAATTGGTTTTCACGTAATACATTACATTCAACCGCCAGTCCACGTGTGGCCGGTGACTCGGTGACTCACTGCGCTCGTTTTAGAATACAGGTCGCACGTTCAGTTCCGATTTGCTTCGTTGACTATACTGATACTGATATTGGAAACGATATTATGTTATACGTTGCATAAGTAGTCTTGATCGAATGCTTGAATAGTTTTCGCACTTATATATCTTGTTCTATTCATTCCGCATATGGTAGGGTAGGCAGGAGGAACCTAATGTTAAGACGTTCTGTTCCCTACTATTTATTTTTTTCGAAACACTGCGTGTTGAGCGGTGGAGCTCAACGCCGGGCTTTATCTTGTTGTCAGAGCGAGGAAACGAAAATATTAAATAATTAATCTCCCCGAGGGAGAATTGAACCTACAATCGTTTACGTTTACTGTCGCAAGTTGTGCTATTGCGCCACGACGGCCTCACTTAGGCACAAGTTCAAATCCGGATTTTTACCCGCATATAGTGGAGTAGGCAGGGAAAACGTAGAATTATGACACTATTCTCCATTGTTCTCTTTAGAAGTAATATAAAACGATAACATTAGTCATCGAAACAATTGTTGGAGCATATTCCAGATTTTATTCCTTGTCATCGTTTTCATCAACAAAATGATGACATTAGTCATCATTTTGGGCTCAACTTTTTTTTTAAATAAAAATCCCAAATTTGACTAATACAAATATAGCTTTAAGTTTCATATCAATTTTTACAAAAAAATTATATATTTTTTTTTCAGAGAGGAACACCAGAACCAGAACAGCCTAGTGTTAAGACAGTCCGCTCCTCACTTTCCGCAGAATTCTGGTTGCCTGGTCACCAGAGCGAAAGAATGAAAAAATTAATATTTCAAATAAGAACCCACAACCTGTCGCGTTTACAGCTTGTGCCCCTACGCCACGACTGGTCTCATCTGGAAAAAAATGCATGTGTAAATAATAAAGTTTAGAAATTATAGTACCGTAATGGTAGAGTATGGTCTTAATGTAGGACTATATTTATTTTGTAAGCGGTTTCACCTGTTTTCACTCGATATCTAGGCCAAACCACTCAATCGATTTTATTGATGTTTAGCACCTAATAAAATTTGTTAACTTGAATATATTATAAGTAATTTAGTAAATAGTCATTTCATACAATAAAATATTATTATTTTGCCATGAATTTAAAGTAATGTTGTAAACACCTACACAATAAAATACTGTAACAAAATATAAGTATAGATATCATTAATACTAAAATAAAATATAGCCAAATGTATATAGTATATTGCAGGAAAACATAAACATAAATTAGTTTTCAATGGTCTATCTGTACGTGTTGCTGTTAAAGTAGGAGCCGCTCTGGATTGATAAACTGCGGCCGTGGGCAAGAAACTGTCTTTGAATAGGCTGAAAATAGAGAAAAAGAAAGGACTCCCTACTATATATCTATATCACACATAATCAAAAAAAACTAAAACAATAATTTTATAGTCATAGAAATAAATACACAAGGCTCGACTATTAGTGCGATGCTTGTTCGAACCCCTCTCGAGGAAATTAGATTTAAATTATCTTCATTTCTCCTCTCTCCGTTGAGTCTTGTAAAATTAAGTGAGAAACAAAATATTTTAACACTAAGTTGCCGTGTCCTGCCATGTTAAATGTTAAAAAGCATCAAATTGGTTCTAGAAAAGAATAACAATCATAGAAAAATGTAGGAAGTCTATTTATGTTCGTTATCGAATCGTAGTTTTATTTCGTTACGGCCACTCTTATCGTTTCTTCTTACACGTGGCTGTATCGTAAACTATAGACTCAAGGACTCCATTGCGATATTTCTTTAATAGCTGTAGTACGCAAATACGTCATAGTCGTATGTAATATTAACACATGTTAGTGGATTTATAATTTATAATGTCATTTTATTACGTAAATACGTTTTTATGTATATTAAATGACTGTATTGTGATGTAAATAATAATATTATTTTTATATATTTTTTGTTTTATGCAAATAAACGTATAACGTATTTTTTTTAATTAGAACTTAGAAGCATTTTATAGTATATAAAATTTTATGGATATGATTTTGCTTCGGCACTACTGAGAATGTCACATGGTCACAGTTAGTATAAAGAAGAAGAAGAAGAAGAGAATGAGTGATGAAAGAATTTCAAAAAAGTTTTATGAAATAAGAGTGACTTGCTATAGAAGAATAATAGAAGAATTAACTTAAAATTTAGTTGTCATTGCTTTTATCGCTTTCTAAATTTAATCTTCTAATTTTTGTTGAAGATTAAATATTAATATTTTTTTCGTCTGACATTTGAACTCACGACCAACCGCATCATTTGCTGTAAAGAGTCATAACACATCCTATTGCAATACGATAGCATACTTTCCAGAACTTTTTGCAATCTTTTATTCCATATATATTTTTGTTAGTTATGTAGAGTATGTTTGTTTGTTATATATAGGACATATTATTAAAACTGAATTTTAAACCAGTTATTCTCTACCAATTATGCTGCAATGTGTATAATATATGCGTATGTATAATATTTTTTTTTACGTTTTACGGCTCCATCCTATTTCTAGACCGTCGGGGCTCAGATACACAGCGTCTGGCTGGCTGGCTACACGTTCGATGCATAGGAACTTCCTTCCATGCGCCACTCTACAGTGAAAAGGCTTACCTGCAGCAGTATTTCCAGATGTATACGACACAGGTACACCTTAAAAGCCGGCACCTGTAACTCCTCTGGTGTTACATGAGGTCGTGGGCGGCGGTGAAACGAGACGGTTTTGGGTTAGATTTTAATTCATAGTTGATAATGGCTCGTACGAAATAATTTTATTTTCTCGGTCAGGTTAGACAAAGCTCAAAGTTGAGTTCCACCACCCAACGCGGAATGTCTCCAAAATTGGATGGAAAGTGGAGGTCGGAGTATCTTGACTCAAAGTCCGCTGCTGTAATTTTTAGTCATTCGATAATTCAAAAGTGCTTACAAAAATCTATTTAAATAAAGAATATATTTTTTATTTTTTTTACAAATACAAAAAAGTAGACTGAGTTGGGTTCGAACCCATAACAAATAACTCGTTCACAATATTTCCACACTCACTTGCTATCAAACAAGTAGTAACAAACTAAATATAAGCTCTCACTAACAAGAACAAAGGTCAACGCATTAAAATGTTGTTTAAAATAAATAAAATAATCGTGGGATAATATTTATAAAAGTGTTGCTATGGCGCTATCAAATGTGTGCGAAACTCGATAGCAGCGAGTGGAAAATAACCACTTGTACTAAAAAAACACACTATTATTATTTTAATTGGCATAAATAAATATAAAATATATATAGACAGTTGACATTTTCACAGATTATATATTTCTGTTGGCGCTATAACACACATAGTATACAATAAATACTTAAGTTGCTGCCATACAATAAACGTGATTTTTTTATAGATTACTGTACGGAACCATTTAAACTTGACCGGTTTTTAGAACATATTTCCTTTTAATTATTTTATTTAGGTATAGTTTATTAAGCTTGAGGTGCTCATGGTGCAATGTGACAACGGGATTGTAATCGTTATTGGTTTCAATCTCCACTTGGAAGATTTAATTATTTTCATTTGATCAAATGGTGACGTTGAGTTTCGTCGCTCATGCGATATTTCAAATTCGGTGAAAAAGTGGAGAACGGAGTGTATTGATACTAAGTTCTTTCTGTCTAGCTTACCTGGTTGAATATATTTGGACAAAAAAGAACTCCAGACCAGCTTATAACTCGGATTTTACATTTATCACATTTATACTAACTAGTATAGGTGTGATAAATGTAGAGCGTGTCCTATATAGATATGCATATTTTATCTAATTCATTGATATGGCAACGATTGGCATAATTTTCTGTTAGGTAAGGTTTTTTCTAAATTCTATTTTTTTTTTCAAATTTGAGAAGTTCCCGATTACCGTATAATATAGTAATGCAGAATAGAAATAATAGTAGTAGAAATATAAATTCCAATCCCAACACTCAACAGCTTACACTCAGAAATTTAGGAAATGTTTTCTGAGTGTAAACAGAATTAAGTGAAAATAAAATCAATATAAAAAGGGAGAAAGGAAATTTCACTTTAACGTTTTATCCTGCATAGAATGGTAAGCAGAGAGAGCCTAGTTACCTGGGAGTTACCTAGGAGCTTAGAGTTAAGATTTTCCGTTCTCAAAAATACACTTTTGTTCCCCTTCTTCTAGCTTTGCTTCTTTACTACAAGAAGTAAGTGAAAAATATTAAATATTGTTTTTAATCGAGTGGGAATCGAACCTACAACTACCGTGCTTGTAGTCGCACGCTTGGACTCCTGCGCCATAATGGCCTCAGTATTATGTTTTCGACGATGTAGACTGGTGTGCATCACCTACATTATCTCTTCTTGACTACAAGAAATAACTGTACGATAAAGATGGAATAAATATTATTATTGCAACACAAGACAATTTTAAATTTATTGCCATGTTGGTATGATACTAATTTTTATAAATAACATTTTACTATGTTGGCTTATAATGTTCAACCTTGGCCAAATTTTTCTCATTGCACACTGCAGTACCTACTATATGAAAGATCTTGAATTATATAAGGTCATATATTAAAGAAGCGCAATATATTGTAATGCAGCTCTAAAGTTTTTCACTGTATGAAACGGTAGTGGGTGCAAATCCTACTTTCTTTTTCAGATTAGACGAAGAAAAAAATGTTCTACCACCAAAGGTTCTACAGATAGGGAAGAAAAATATATAATTTTTCTATTTTTTTTTTGCGCCTTATTTCAGAATGAGTAATAACAAAGAATTATTTTTGAACTAAATTACAATGTAAAAATAATAATATACTGTAAAAATATCACGTGGTACCATCACATGACCCATTATTTACCACTTTTTAATAATTATTTTTGGCAAATCGCCCATCAATTGGTATATATCGGCGCGAGAGTTCTTAAAGTTCAAATTCGTATATATCTCAACTCAACTCTACATTTTACATTATAGACTCTATCGTACAATGTTTAAATACATTATCGAGTGTTGTCTATAAAATGTCACAGTATAGCGCTCAGTCACGAGTGCGGAGTAAACAGAGAATGGTTTAAAAATAAAAATGAAGTATATATATTGTACCTACATTGTATATTTTAAGGTTATTTTTAGAGTCAATATCTTTCTTTTGTCTCTATATGTTTTGGCAGAGGGAAAATCCGCGCTTGCACGAATTTGTGGGCGTGGTTCCTTGAAATACTTGTATGTTAACGATAGAGATAAATTTTGTTTAGTGCTTACAAGTGTTGTTACAGTATATTAGGATTTTGTTCATATTCGCGATTCGATAATTTTGCATGACATGGTCATGGCATTGCGTGTTGAGTGCCGGAACTTAACGCCGAAAACAAACGCCAATTGAAAATATTAAATATTTCTTTTCCTCGAGATCCATCCCTCAATTTATCGTATCCTGGACAGTCACATGTTTGTGAACCTGCGCCACAACTGGTCTTCATCATTTTGTTTGTACTTTTCTCCTAATTTATCGACAGTGGCTGTATAAAGGTACAATCAGCCAAAATTTTGTTTAAAGCCCTGTTAGAACTATCATTATAAGAATTGAAAATGATATGACTGACCACAGCAAGTCGACAACTATATTGTCTTTTACTAATACGTCTAAAGAATAGAAAAAAAAAATGAATAACAAATCTCTATTCCTTTATCTACTAAAACGATCTAATATTATAAAGCCTAAGAGTATGTTTGTGTAAGAAAGAACAGTAATAAAAACAAAGAAAAGAAGAAAAGTAAAGCCTAAGAGTGTATTTATTTAATTAGACGCCCTAATCGCCGGGATTACTGGCTTGAAATATTTTTTTGTGTTGTGATCTACCATTTATCCAAAAAGCCTGTAGGATATATCACGTTTCGTTTATCGTTTCGATATAACTCACTTTTAATAAAACTCAATTGTTTCGGGCACTTAGGCCCGTATTTATAAATCGCTCTCAGATCTGAGATCGATTGATAAATTTTATATCTATAAATGCAAACGGCACCTCAAGATCTTATATAGAAGTTTATATATACGGGCCAAAGAATGTGTCATGTCAACCCTTACTTATTTCTATGAGGGCGAAGATAGTGTACCTATATACATATATGAAAAATATACTATTTTTGCGGTCATCGAACCTCTTTTATATACTTTAGCGAACACGCTGAAAACCCCGTTAACATGTTTCAATTTTGAGTAACGGTCTAAGAACAGTTCTTGTTTAATATTCCCAAGGCGAGGAGAATAATCCAATTTCACAAAGAAGCTTCAGAGAACGTTGAATAAACGATAGGTAGATAAGGGGATTCGAGTTATAAAATGCTGCTTTTTATAGGAAATAGGTTATGGTTAAGTGAGCGACTAGAAGTTAATTTTTTTATGTGAATTATAAAAAAAGTACCTTTTCTCGCATATTATATCCCGGGTAGGCGTTACCAGGCCAATGCTATCCCACTGTACAATGGCCGATTTACGTATTGTTGGTTACAGAAAGCGCGAAATTCTTTATAGTAAATACAAGGTCAACAAGTGTAGGGGTTGCCGTGGAGTATATGCCTTGGTATTACGCCCTCCCCAGCTTTTGACAGGGGTTGCTATGTCTTCACTGTCTATTCGCGTGGGCCATTTAAGGGTATTTAAATTGTTATAATAATTACGTTAATAATTTAGCAACATTACACAAGTTGAGGTCGTCATGGCGTTATGCAACGACTCAGCTTGGCTGTTATACGAAACAGTTTCACGCTTTGGTAATAAAACAAAACGCGGCGTTGAGTTCCGCTATACACCACGCATCATCTCGAAATGTTTTTATACTAAGTTCTCCTTGTCCACCATTGCTACACAAGTTTTTTTTAATTATCAAAAATATGTGAATTATTTTCTGCCTGACCTACAAGACAGCGTTGCATGTGACTATATAATAACTATACTTCCTCACTAATTAAGAGGCTATGATTGTGTTGAGTAGTATAATATATAATAAATTTTATCTATTATAAACATTAAACGTCTAACTACACTTTGTCTTTATCGTACCGGAAGTTCATGTAAATATTAACATAACTAAAATAGGCATCAAAGTCACAATTGGCGAAGCGGATGCATGGATTTAAAAACAATATTTTATTATAATCTAGCGAGTAGGTTACGGTGAGAATGAAGAAGGAATCTGCTCAGCTGGTTTGGACACGTCGAACGAATGAATTATGGAAAAATGGCAAAAAAAAAAATTATGGTGGAAAAGTGAGTAGTAAGAGAGATGAGGGAGACCTCGATTGACCGCCGAAAACAGAGTATCAAAGATACCTGGGGGAAGGTCATGTAAAAAGCATGAGGACCCCCTGAAGGGCATGTGGGAAGAGGTTGATAACAATGGACGAAAGAGGTATGTAGAGACCGTAGCGTTTGGCGCTCCGTTCTCTCTGACTACTCCGCTATGGATAAAGCGTGAAGTTAAGTTAAGTTTTTTATATTTACAGAGTAGGTTGTGTTCTATTAAAGCGAAAAAAAAAACAATATTCCCGAGTAGAAATGGAACCACATCACGATGGCAACATTTTAAAAATATGATATTAAAAGAAAAAAAAAATCAAAAGAAAGTTATATACGAGTATAAAATTATAACCACGATATATTATATTGTAGTTTGTCCTGTCGTTCCTTACCCAATATTAAAAACACTTAAACTACTTACTTTTTTTATTTATTTTTTATTTTGTTTTTGCCTAACACCAAAAATATAAACTACGATCAATCCTAGTTTTATTGAGGAAAATGTTCTTAGCTTTTTGTATAAAAATAATGATAATTCAATAAATTCTTGTTAAGCGAACCATCGGATAAGGCTGGTTAATTAAAACGCTAGACTCGATGCTTTCCAAACTAGGCATCGAGGACAACTCACTCATCGAGTGCCGTCGCATGGAAACCTTAGGTTTTTCCTCAGGTTTCTTCATACGAAAATGTTTTTTATATAAACAAGGGTAAATAAATTCGTTTTGCATGTTATGTTAGTTAATTGCATAAGTTTTTTAGGATATTAGGTACGCGTTAGGCTTTTGAGAATAATAAATAAATTGATCGAAAGTATTATCTTATTTATATCCCGAAATGATTATTTTTTACAACATCAATTATGCTATTTTACTTACTAAATTAATTTCAATAATTTAATACATTTATGTACTAAATTATTGAAATTATTGAAATATTGATTTAAATTGTAAATTAATAAACTTACGCAAAGTTACTTTACATATAAACATTATTTAAGTAATTTATTTTAGCTTCATATGTATATAACAGAGTAGGCAGAAAAACTTATTGTCATAACACTCCGTTGATCACCTTCAATTTTTCAATTTTAAGACACGAGGTGAAAATCAACATCAGACTTTTAATTTAAGACAGTCAAATATCTAAAAAGGTTTTAAATACGTTTTTTAGACTAGTCAGCAGTCAGAATCATTAATCATAAGGTCAATAATACATAAATATTATATTATTTACTTATGGCATTATATTATCTATTTAGTTAAAGTTATTAGACACAGAAGTTAAACAATTTCCACTATTTAGATCCGCGAAATATATATATTACTTATTAATTGTCATTGCTCATACAATGATTAGGTAATTTTTACTTGATAGTTACCAAGAAGAAATTTGGAAAATATATAGATAAGTAAATTAAGTGACCTATTATTAATATAGCAATTTAAAATTCCTGCAAATTTTGTTACAATTTTGTTGAATACATATAATATGACATTCTTGTAAAAACCGGCATCTCAAATCGTTACCATTTATTAACCTGAGCATCAAAAGCTTTAATAGTTTATTAAATTAAGTTATGATTTGATATCTTATATTTATATGTATATATAAATAATTATAAGTAATTTTCAAATAGATTGATTTCTTTAGTGCATACAGTTATTTACAGGATACTAAAACACAAACAAACATTTTTCAATTTTTTTTGTGTCACTGTCTGTCTTTATTTAGATTTAATGGCACTTTAGAATGTTGGATCAATATACGTGCTATTTTTTATCCCGGAATTCCTTCAGGATCGGGATTTACCCGGGAAAAACCGTGATTACGGAACGCGCTTACTTATGGCCTACCCAGATAGATGTTAAATAACTAAACATTTTTCTACGACGAATTTTTGCGAGCAAAATCAAATATAATCCCAAAATATTTAAGTTAATATTTATCTTTGTCTATTTACACATACCTATACTATATAAAAAAAACAATAAATAATTAATTAATATGTATATAAAAAAATATATCAATTATCACTTAATATACAAAAAAAAACATTATAACAATTACAAGACAAAACTAGATTATTTAGGTTATCAGTAGTTTAAAAAGTTAATTAGAATCGCAATTTAAATGCGCATCAACATGTCTATTGTAATTGTTAGAAGCATTTTTTTTAATTAATAAAATGTATTGCGATCTGATTTAGAGGTCGTCATTTCCTCCTCACCGACCTTCGAAAAGCAGCGCCTGTCGCCTTGAACTGCGCGTCGAGACTAAGTGTCTAATTAAAATGTATTTTTCCATCGTTACACCTTGTATTTATTTGTAGGGACACTGAGTGACAAATGAATGAAATTATGTATAAATTTTAAAAGGAAAACTATGTCACAATATGCAATGATAAAACTAAATATAGGGTGACTTTTATGGTCGAAACCAAAAAATATTAGTAAATATAATAGAAATACCATATTACTTAAAAGAATTAACTTAAAAGTCCTTAATTTAGATTAAATTATTCAGAATCGATGTAACTGTTATGCCAATAAAATGAGTTAGATCAAAGTTACCATGTGAAGGCAAAATTGTAAAAGTGACAGGATATAAAATATCGAAACGACCCGTGCTTATACAAGATTAAACATCTTGAACAAATACTGTACTGCATAATCCTTTCATTGACAATAAAAGAGGTTCATAAGATGATCGTGGTTGGTGGTCGACACACTCTATTAAGTTTTCTTTCAAGCAAAAAAAATGGATCAAAATAAGTTCATCCCTTCAGGAGCTACAATATCACTGACAAACATACAGATTCACTGAAATTTAGACTTCCACACTTAATAAATAACCAATTTTATTTTAGTAGGGAATTTAATAATATTTACCTAAATTATTACAGGTAATTTGAAATAAATTCATTAATAAATAATAAATAGAAAATCCTTGATTAAGATGCATATTTACTTTTCTAAGACGAAGACCATTGTCACTATCTATCTATCTATCCTTGCTCTCTGTTGATATAGTGCGTGTCAATATTTATACCACTGGCGTCCTGATTGAGGAAGATAGCAGCGATTCGATTCCTACGTTCGTTAAATGTTATGTGTGTATAATTTTAGGTAAATATAAGAAATGGATGTTTAAATTACTTACTAATATTTTATTTATTTTACTTTCTAATATATTGGTAGTTTTTACTTTAACTGAACTTTTACTTTTAAACATTTTATTTTAATTACAAAACATTATACAATTTTTTACATATAATTTTAGCACTCGAGAAAATTATCTTTGGTAACGGAGAAGACGAAAAGCGCCGCATTGAGCAAAGTGGGAAACTAAAGTGTCTCAATGAGAACGGAAGAACTTAACACTTTTAAGTTCCCAGGTTCCATCTGCCTACCCTATATGCGATATATAGTGTGAAGCTAAAAAAAAGTGATGATATGCCTTTTATAGAACGCTTAGCTTAAACTACGGCCTGATTCACTAATCGGGATATGATAGTATGATAAGTTTATTTCGCACTTCCTCAGGTTTGTCAGGAGTGGTTAAGTCATGATATGATTTCTCATTTTTTTTCCTATTTATGTTCTTTACATCTTTGGAGTCAAAGTTTTGAGTATTATACTTTCTACCTATTTATAAATTAGATGTAATAAACATTTTGTGATTATTAGATATTTATATATTTTTTATGAGACCGTCGTGACACTAAGACACAGCGTGCGGCCGTAAACGCGAGGATTGTTGATTCGATTCCCACATTCCTCCGAAATGAAATATTTAATATTTTCGCTATTGGTACATTTTGTCCCTTGGGTAACTAGATAAAGCGCGATGTTATTTACCTTCTTTGCTGTTTGCAAGGTACAGCGTGAAGCTATAAAAGAAATATTAAGCTAGCTATAGTAAAAAGATCTCAACTTTAAGTATCGTTAACAATGTTTCTAAAGATATTATGATATTTGTAAATTATCATCATGGAAGTGTTTAAATATTTTTTTACCTTATTTGCCTTTTTCTGTTCAATGTATAACTTAAAGCGTATAAAGACTCTTATCATATTCATAGACAGAAAATATTGTTTTACATATATTTTTTTCCAAATTTTTATTGCCTGTTCTGTAGCAGAACCTAACTTCGTCCTTGTATACCGAAATAATCTTTAAAAAACGACTAGAAACTATGGAAAGATCAACAAAGTACTGAAACATGTCCTAATAACACGACAATGGCGTCAAAATGGAACCGAACAGAAGAATATCTTATATATTTTTTTTCCGCAGTAACATTTGAAAAGCCCTGCATCAAACAGTGTAACGCGTACATGGCACATGACCCCATGTTCTACACTATTTTTAGAGCATCCTATTTTTATATTAATGGGATGATCGCTGAGTAATACTCGATGGTATTGACGTCACGTCCCGCCCCCTACAGCTTCCAGTTACCTGGAATTAGGGCTGTGACGTTCATTTCGCAGAATATTCGGCTATAAATCGATTTCAGCAAAGTTTTCGATTAACTTTCCGGGAATTTGGTAGAGATTGTGCGACTGAAAGTGTGTTTACGTAAAAGATTTTTGTTAGAAAAACATTCACAGAGACATACTTTTACTAAAATGTTTTAGGTGTATATTTATTGCATTTATAATTTAAATAATCTACTTAATTTGTCAAACGTGGCGCTGTTAAGTCTACCTGGCTGAACGAGAACATTGCTAGTGACTAATCTTTCTCGAAACCGTGTTGACTTTTATTTAATGAGTTCAACCACCCAACACACCGTGAATAGATGAAAAATGGAAAACTAAAGAGCGAATTGACACTATATTTTATTTTTCTGGCACCAAAAATATGATCAAGGATAAAAATATATTGTATACTGTATTACTTGCTGTTGCCTACAACTTCATAACGTGGACTATGTCGTAACACGTAAAATTCCGCCTTTTCTCGTTCCCATATTAAAAAATCCAATAAACCTATATAGCAAATCTAAGTTTTTTAAATGTTCAATCTTTAATTCCATTAAATATTTAGAAACAACACAGAGGCGTAAACAAATATTGGCACAAATCATTATACATTTTTCGAGAAACTCATAAATGAAGGTACCTGGAACTTTTAATTTTTATTTAAATATTATTGAATGAAGCAACAAGGAAAAGGACGTTAGCGATTTCCTTAAGTCTCTATCAATATAATAATTAGTTGACAATAGAAGGCAGTACTAGGAAGATTATTTAATAAGTAGTGTAGATTTTATGTTATAAAATGATTTACCTATTTTATTTTTACACTGTATCACGCACTTAGCAAGGTAGGCAGAGGGAATCTGCAAACCTAATGCTAATGCATTCCGTTCCCGTTGAAACCCTCGCGTTCCCCACTTTACGACAAATTCTATAGTGTTGAGTGGCAGAACTCAACACCGCGCTTTGCCTCTACTTTACAAGAGCGAGTGGGAACCGTACCCACAACCTGCAGCCTTTAGTCACACGCTTGTGTCTCTGCGCAAAGACTAGCCTCTAAAAAATGTAATAAACAATTGATAAACGTAAATAAAATATGAATATTTGAAAATAACAAGCATTTTTATTATTTCTTATAAACACTTCGTAATACTGTACAATATTACTGTTGACATACGGTTAATATGCAATATTTCAAAAATCCTCGTTCTTTTAGACGTCCCCACACATTCCAACTCCTACTTGTTTCCTGGCATTATCATCTTAAAAATAGTGTGAATGCATTTATTTTTATTGTCACAACAAATAAAATACTTTTTTTTAATTAGGTTTTTTTTTAATTGTCAACGATAAATAATTAACTGACGATTGATATTTATATAGGATAATTGGTATAGATTACGTAGAGGTGGTTTTGGTCATTTTCAACTATTTTTAACTCATACACTATGCCCTAATTTTACTGTTCTCGACATATCCTTCTTAAATATGTAAATACCTACTATATATGCATAATAAAAGTTTTCAAAAAAAAAATGTTGGTTTTTTACCGAGAATTGGCGCTTTTCTATTCTCTAATTTTTAACATATCGTAAAAAAAAAATTAAAATTAAAAAAAAATATTGATCAATGTAATATGTGAGATTGACCATTGACATAATTATATAAGTACATAATATTTAATTTAAATTTTAAAATGACAATTTTTTATGGAAGAGTTCAGGACTTTTTCATAAAGTACATCAACGGCGTATATGAGAATTATCTAGCTTAGCATGACGCTAGAGGCCTCATTCCCACACGATGGATTATTCATATTTGTATAAAAACTGTAATGGTGTCATGAGGCAGCCTTCTGACTCAGTGTTGCCAGATTTTCTTTAGGTGAAAGCGGGATTTTTGAACATTTCAAGTAAAAAAGCGGGATGCTTTCGCCATAACCGGAACAAAAAAAACAATAATGAGGATTTAATTTGTCCATTTATATGAGTTTTAAATAAAGCATTTAATGTTGATAGAAATCGATATTTATCTTACGAATTTGAAAAAAGACTAAGGCCAGCTCAACACGCAATTCCTTCAGAAATATGCGGAAAATGAGTAAATAGTGTCGTGCGGGATACAGCGTGAAGCCGATTTTTTAATCTGAAAAAATATATAAAATAGATTTGCTTACTAAACGAAACGTTATGTCAATAGATTATCTTCTGTCTACCTTATACTGAATGAAAAACTGTATCATATTTTATTTATGAACTTTGTAAAAATAACAATTCTGTAAACAAGATATAAAGATACAATTTGAAAACGGTGCATTATTCATCCGTTATTTTGGAGGGCGATTGAATTACAAATGTTGAGGTACAGACCACCACCACCACCACCACCACCGCCAGGTAGGCGCGTACACACTACAGACTACAGATGGCGACAATTCGGCCAAAACAATGAAAAACATCATCCATGTTTGATTTTATGTAAACTACCAACTTTCAGAAGTTCGCTTCGGATCATGGAATATGGAAATTCTGAGGAATTTATAATTTTTATGCATTTTATTGTTTTTTTGTAAATGGGAGAAAAAATATCTCGAAATAAACTTTTATAGTGCTTAATATATTATTTATTTAAAAGATTTTTTTTACTTTATGCATATGTTTAGTTACCGCGGAGTAGGTAAAAGCAACCACTTCCATGATTGTTCACATTAGTCATTGATTAGACGTCATCCATTTTGAATATAAAATTTAAAGATATCCTATATATATTAGGAAATTTGATCAAATATATCGTGACGTATATGTTAATACAATCAAATGTTCAACGTACATAAATATATTACAGAATCTTGTAAAGGAAATAATTCATATAAAAAGTCATTTGACTCACAAAGTAGACGAATGTATTTTTATGAAACTCGATTAAAACTAGTATCGATAAAACAAATGTAAAATGGCAAAACAGGTCTTATTTTGTTCTTAATTAAATATTTCATTTGTTTTTTTTAACGCATTTCCTGCGTTTTATCACTTTGTTCTATTCTGGACATTCTGTTTCTGCACTGTTCTTTAATTAGGGTATAGCTTTCCGAAAGTGCCAGTTGAGCACTAATCACTGTCACGTCAATGGTTTGGAGAATACTCAAAGGAAGTTATATAGTAAAAAAGAGATAATACTACATAGCAAGAGAATTACTGTAGCGTTTAGCGCTCCGTTCTCTCTGATTACCCCGCAAGGGATAAAGCGTGAAGCTAAGTTAAGTTAAGTTTAAGTTAAGTTAAGCAAGAGAATGCATGTTAAAAAAAGAAAACTCTATTTTTATTTGTCGATAATTTTAGATATGTTGCCTGCTAGTTTGTACCTACGTATAATTTTATGTTGGATTTGTACAAAGCGGATCGGATGAAACAAAATTATTTCAATTATGAAATTTTCCCTGACTGGAAATCGAATGCATAACCACCATTCATTCATAAAACAGCAATTGCTAAGAGCGCCATGAGGGTATTTTAGATCTATAAAAGATTATTCACATTATTTTTTGTTGCTGCCAGGTGTCATCTCTGTATGGATAAACGTTTGTTTGTGTTGGTTGACTATATAAGTATCTGCTTGTCAGTTGTTGCCCATGTTGTTTAGGCTGTTATTTTTTTTTTCATTTTGTGTTGTTATTATTGTTTTATTTTTAGTACTTTTATCAGATAAACTTCACAAACAAATTTAAAAAAAACATAGGATTTGTCTTGCAACAAGATGCTATAAATCTATATAACTATTAGTGCTTTTCTTAGGTATTTAGAGATCAATAGAAGATGATATACGTGAAATGATTTTTCTTATGATACTTCTATAAATGCTATTCACAATGTAAATAGACATTTTATAATTTAACAATTTTTTTGGACTCTTAAATGGAATTTTGGATTAAAATATTTTTATTGTTAAGAAAACTCATCGAAGCGGTTAAACCAACTAAGCTACTAGTTCCCATCCCACGGTTCTGGAGTTTTGATATAATTGTTACATTTTTTACGCAGCATCCGCTTGCTCACGCCCCTTTGTAAGATATCCGAGTCCCCTGGTTCAATGTTGATACAGCTGTTATATTTATAATTTTCGTTTAGTACATTTTAATTGCTTTTTTTGTGTATAGAATATACTTTAATTCAGATAAATTAATCAATATAAATAACATAAAAAAGAAAATGAAAATTCTTATTGTTTATATTATAATCTTGTTTAGCAAGCAAGCAAGCTCACACAGACCTTCAAAATTAAAAAAAATACTACTAATAAAAAAAGGGAAAAGAAACATGGCGTTACAGTGCACAAAACAAATAAAAAGCTGAAGAGTTTAGTTGAACGAAACTACTGGTTCAAATTGATTTTTTTTTACTGTATTCGATAGTTATTGTTCATCTATAGTAAACTATGAATAGTTAAATCTTACATAATAATAAATAGGTTTGTTTTCTTTTATCTGGTAACTGTACTTATATATGATTTGAACAATAAATTTTCATTTAATTTACAATTGTATATAAATAAAATAATTTATAACAAAGAATAATATTCTGAATATTACTTAACATACAAGTCTATTTTGTTACCTATAAAGATGTCAACGTTTTTTCCCCTCATTTTATAAACAGGTACGTGCGGTGAGACGGCGGCGGCTCTCACGCTCGATAGTGTGTCAAGTTTTTTTTTTTAAATTGGAATAATTACTTTTTGGTAACCCTGAGAAACTATTTAGCACCGTTTTAATTGTTTAAATTTTTGCTCAAATTTGGTTCGTCTGTAAACATTAATAGTAATTAAAATATTTGCTTTGTTTATAATATTTTAACCTTCGAAAAGTATACTTTTTCGTCTATTCACTATTCTATTCATTAACTTCTCAGAGATTCTCATGATTTATAGACTAACCTCCAATAACACTGGCTATAAGGAGAAAACAACTTTTAGCTATATATCACGATAAATTACAGCATTATCAATTTGTCATTAACATGCTGTCTATTTTACCCTTTGTATACCCGTAATTATTAAAAGGTTTTCTTCATGTTTATTATTACACTCTTACTGGCCTGGTACTCGGCGGAAAGTGGGGTACGGGGCGTCTTAACACTAGGTTCCTTCTGCCTGCCATGTGGTGTGGGGTATACAGCGTGAAGCAGATTTTTCTTTTTGATAAAAAAAAGATATTGATGAAACACAGAATTCCTTCCATATATTTTTTTTTAGTTATATCACTTGTTTAAATTCTGTAATATGTTATTTTAAATGTTATTATTATTATAAATTATACAGCAATGTGTGGCATAATTTTTATTTAGAGCAATGCTTATACGATACTAAGATATAATTATATATTTCTTATTGGTTATTGTACTTGATCGATCTGCAGTCGATCGAAGATCTGGTCAAGGTCGTCGGGATCTGCTGGAAGGGATATGTCCAGCTGTGGCCGTCAAAAGGCTGATATGATAATGATGATGATAATAATGACGATGATACTTAACTTATATTATTATCATAATACTACATATGAGGCCAGTCGTGGGGCAGCGGCACGAAATGTTACTGTAAAATCGACTGGTTGTGGGTTCCATTCGAGAAGTTCAAATATTTATTTAAATTTATATTTCCATTTCTTCGCTCTGGTGTCGAGGCTAAGCGCGGCGTTGAGCTGTACCACTCAACACGCAATGACTCCAGAAAGTGGAGACGAGGTGTCTTAACACTAGGTTCCCTCTGCCTACCCTGCTGTGTGCGCGATACAGCGTGAAGCTGATTAAGATTAAGGTTATACTACATGTTATGCATATATTTAAAATAAAATAATTTTGCTATATTTCCATTTCGTGAAAAAACAAAAGAATGCTCCATCCACTAATATATTAGCGTAAAGACTGTTAAAATAACATATATCAATGAAACCCTCAGTGTTCGTACATTGAATCATTTCAGTGGTTCGATGATTCAACAGTTTTGTACAAGTTGTTGTATTGACGTCTGTACTTTGCTGGGAGTTCCCAATTTTTTATTATGAATCATTTTTTAGCTTTACTTAATATGGGGTTAAGGTCATTCTTATAAAGAAAGTTCTGTTAATTTTAATACTTTAATTTACTTCAAAATATAAGCAAATATTGTATGATCAAACTATTTAAAATAATATTGTGATTTAATACGACGTAACGACTAGTGGTAAATCACTGTTTTCATCTTTTAAAAGAAACTTTCTCGTTTCCTATCTATAAATGAAATAAGTACATAAGCATTTGCTCATATGGTAATCGTACTGTTATTTATCACGTGTATAGTATGAATATGTTCATATTTACTTAGCTTCACTCTGTATCCTGCAGATAGCAGATGTAGTAGGAGTAGGCAGATGAACCCTAGTTAAGACACTTCGTTTCCCACTTTCCACCAAATTTTCGAAACATTGCGTGATAAGTGGCGGAACTCAACGCCGCTATTTGCCTTGTTACCAGTGCCAGGAAATCAAAATATCGAAAGAATGGTAATCGAACCCACGACCTTCGCGTTTTTAGTCACACGCTGCGCCACTGCACCGCGACAACCTAAATGAAAGTTAAATAATCAAAGTAAACGTAATACAGGTAACAGACTTATCTCCTTCAGTAAATAATACAGAGGACTATATCAACTCAGAAAGAGCAATCTGACATATGTAAATACTAAGGGTTGTTTACTACAGCCCCCGCTCGAGTTGATTTAGGAGCTTCATTTTGAATGAATCTAGCTATATATTGACTATATTGTATTATACTGGTGAATTAACTTTAGTTTTACCTGTTAACTCCTGGTGTTTGTTGCTGAGGTCGGCGTTCCTTACATAAAAAAAAATCAGCTTCACGCTGTATCCCGCACACAGCAGGGTAGGCAGAGGGAACCTAGTGTTAAGACACTCCGTTTCCCACTTTCTGCCGAATTCTGGAGGCATTGCGTGTTGAGTGGCAGAACTCAACGTCGCGCTTAACCTCGACACCAGAGCGAAGAAATGTAAATATAAATTTAAGTAAATATTTCATCTCCTCGAGTGGGGTTCGAACCCACAACCAGTCGGTTTTACAGTCACACTTCGTGCCCCTGCGCCACGTCTGGCGTTCCTTACATAACCTTTTATAAATTGCACGGTGTTTAACGCTCTCGGTGATTAGTTTATCCGTTTTCTCCAGTCCTGCGTCATAACATCCAGCCATCGCTTCCTTGGGTATCCGGGAGATATACGGGAGATATGGAATAAATTATTCCGACTATGCTTAGATTTACATTTTAAATTATTTTTTTAGCTTCACGCTGTATCCGTGCCACTTTCTAGCGAATTCTAGAGGCGGAACTTGAGTGGTGGAACTCAACGCCGCGCCTTGTCTCGTTACCAGATCAAGGAAATAAAAATATTAAATATTTTATTCCCCCAAATGGAAATCGACCTGCAACCGCGTTTGCTAAAACAGTCGCACGCTGGTCCCCTGCGTCACAGAACTTGATTGAACAAATTATGTATGTGAAATTAAACATGACAAATTTGGCTTTTTCGTTTCTCATTACGTAATAAAGTAAAGATTGACACATCATGTGATTTGTTTGTCTACATGAGCGATAGTTGTAGGTTGAGTTCCCATTAGAAAGCTTCACACTCTATATGCAGGATATAGCAGAGAAAATCTACTGTCAAACACTCCGCTTTCCACTTGCCGCCAGAATACGAGACATTTCGAATAGCGAACTCTACGCTTTGTTTTGCCAAAATGAGGAAGTGTAATTAATTCTAATTTCCCGATTCGAATCCCAAATAACCGCGTGTACAGTCATATATTGTCCCACTGTACCACGATGGTACTTCCATTTAAAAAAAAATCAGCTTCACGTTGTATCCTGCACACAGCAGGGTAGGCCTAGTGTTAAGACTAAGATTTCTTGAGGCATTGCGTATTGAGTGGCAATACGCAATACCTCTAGAAATCGGCAGCGCTTAGCCTCGACATCAGAGCGAAGAAATGGATATATAAATTTAAGTAAATAATTCATGTCTTCGAGTGGGGATCGAACCCACAACCAGTCGGTTTTATAGTCCCACTGCGTGCCGCTGCCACGAATGGCCTCAAATAAAGATATAATATTTTTTTTTGCTATATCCTACAGTCCAAGAAATATCTGAGAATATTTAAATTACTACCTATCATTAGTTTCTTTCACCCACAAAACACGGAAAATACGTTAAAAAAAATAATCAAAGAAACATTGTTTATATCTATTCAAATATAAGAACACATTAGCAAATTAAACAAAACAGAGCGGATAAAGCGCAGATATTATTCGACTTCCTTAATCTGACAGAGACCGACCTGTACAGATTAGAGTGTACGGTGTGCAGGTGCGAGCAAGGTCAGGGAACTCTTACATAAATTATGTTATTTAACACTCACCGTACATTTAAAATTTATTGTGCTATATTAAATATATAAGTTATTACGTATTACATATAAAAATTATAATAGTGGAATAGTCACTTATATGGCGAGATAAGTCAGTGTCTGTCTGTAGAGGCAAGAGACATGGATTCGATTTTCAGATTAAGGTCATTTTAAATAATGGTTATTTTCAAAACATTTTTTTAGAAAGTGGAGAGGAGACAGCTATTTAGAGTAAAAAATACAAAAAATATAGATAACAAAGATTTGTCCTGGCGAAGTAAATAATTAGCGGTACCTAGCATATTGTAGAAACATTACATTTAAATTATAATATATCCTTAAGATATATGTATATAATTATTTACGGACAGATTTATCTCAATTTGAATAAATTTTAATTGATTATGTGTTGAACTATGACACAGGCGTCTTACAGTAAACGCCACTCGAGGGAATTAATATTTTTTTATTTTCCTGCTCTGGGTAAGACAACGCGTGGCGTTGAGTTTCGCTACACAACGAAATGCGTTGATACTGTGTTCTCTCTGCGTACCTTACATACGGGATAAAGCGTCAAATTATAAATAAATAAAATAAAAAATCTGTTCTGACTTACCTGCTACTTCCTATTCCCACAAGACACTCTGCCAGCAGTGTATCAAATAGATTCATTAATATTTTATTAGAACAAAAGAGCCTTTTTATGTAGAGTAAAATTGTATTCATTTTTAAGAAAATATTATTATGTAATAATATATTTTTAAGATTGTCGTAATCTATTGTATTTGATTTATTACCTAGCAATGCAGTCACAGTAATGTTCTTGAATCAATCAAAATATTACAACTTAGAACTGATATCTGTAACCAGATTCCTTTCATTGAGCTTTCTCTATTACTTAGTAAGATCTTTCATTTTTACGGTTAAATGAAACTATTCATTTAAAAACATTCTCTATCACTTTTTTATTCTTATCTTACTGTATCTGGCGCTACGAACTTATCAAATATACTGCCTAATTTTTTAAATATTGCGTGTTGTTGGAAGGGGTCGAGACCGGGGTCGAGACCTCGCACTTTGTCTTGTAACGTAAACGAGAAAACGAAAAATTGATAGATTCCCTCGAGTTGGAATCGAATCCACAACCTTCGCGTCTACATTTACTCACTATGTCGCTGCATTACAACAACCAAAAAAATATAATACGCAATAAATCAAGGATATTATCACATTTAAATAACATCCGTAGTATTTTCCAACGAGTCAGTAAGCAGGTTCAAGTTCCTTAAACAGTTACCTACGTTCACATTGCAGTACGAGTTACGACCTTCACGTTTCTTAGAAGAGTTTCGCCAGATCCTGGACACTGTAAATATAGACGACAAATAGTCAAAAGCGCGTGGCCGATTTGTTTGTAATGGTGCGTTAAGTGATTTAAATTCAGATCTATAAATAGATGGGTGACTGTAATTTGTGTTTCAAGAGTCTAAAAACTAGTGTGATAACTGATTTAAGCGTAAACAAATCTTCAAGGATTACATTTTGTAAGAACATTCTGAAGTTATGTGAAATGTCTGAACTTTTCTGCGAATGGGATGAAGACTGATGACAGTACATATGTGTACTGTCTCTCCCTTAGGAATCTTATAAGAATAACATAGCTAGTACCGTGTGATCCCGGCCTAGAATAGGATCATCCTGGTATTGGTGGTGTCGTAAGAGGCGACTAAAGTACTTGTGGTAGAGTCACGTCGCCAGCAATGGCAACACGCATGGGCAGATTCGACCGGATCATTACTACCCCCGGCATTACAAACGGCGTGAAGTAGTGGATTTATGCCACTGCGTTTCCCATCAGGTAATGCCGGGCTCCGGCGCCCAACCCACCTTACAGGCAACGCACCTGTAGATCCTCTGGTGTTGCACGGGGTCGTGGGCGGCGGTGATCACTTACCATCAGGTGGAAAAGAGCGAGAATTAATTATATTTTTGTTTTAAGACTAGTTTAAGTAAAAGAAGAAGAAAAAGATGTATAGCTAACAATTTAAAAAATTATCACAAAAGGTACGAACATTTTTAAGAATCTGTTAGTTAAAATCAAATTTCTTTGTATTTTTTTTATGGATAAGACAAGGATAACTTATCTGTTACCTGATGGTATGTGATTACCTCTGCCCACGACCCCTTGTAACACCAGAAAAGTTGTTGGTCTTTTATATGTATGTATACCATGTACAACTGTCCTAAAAAATAATAAAACTACATACATTTTAGGTATTTAATAGAAATAAATTTATAATTAGACAAATCAAATAATTCTTTCTTTAATTGTATAAATTAGAAATAAATAATGATAATTTTTCTTCATGATATTTCATCATTATTTAATAAGCGTTGTAGACGGCGGCCTTTAAATGTTATCTATAGGTCAGTTGTATTGTTTAAAAGCCGTTTTCTTTTTTATATTAAAAGATTAAAGACATAATAAATTATTATGATGTTACTATAATGCTATAATAGCATTGATAGGAATAAGCGTTTAATGAATATGTACATTTGAGGCCAGTCGTAGCGCAGTGAGTTCGAATCCCACTCGAGGAAAAAATATTTCGGCACGCCACTCAAGTTCTGCCTCAAGAATTAGACAGATAGAGAGAAACGGAAATGTCTTATCTTAATCGGAAGCGGAGTGCGTAAACACTGGGCTCCCACATTCCAACTACAATATCAGCGAGTCTATGCCAACTTCTTGACATAGGCCTCGCTCAGACGTGAGCTCGATCACCAGCTCTTCCCTTCCTACCGTTATCGTATACCGTAGCCGTATATTATTTTCAATTATTAACATAACATAGTTAATTGATATCATAGTTATTATAAAATATAAACTTCATAAATTATAGTTATCTAAAAGATGTTATCCTTCGTCCAGTCCATTTACCTAATAGTTTTTTCTCATACACGTACTTGTAATGACAAAAGAACACTGTTGACATATAGCTGTTCTTCTCTATCGTGGGAAATGTTATTTGCAATGGTCGTTGCACGCGCTGTATTTACCGTTGCAATAGTAAAAAAATCTTGAATGAAAAATTTTAATAAAATTCTTGAATGATTACAAGGTTGAATGTTCTTATCTTTATGAACTAATTTATATTAGTTTTTGTTATTCTCATAATATATAACTATTTTTTTTTCAAATTTCAGGATACATAAAAAGTTCATTTGGAACTTTAAAAATATAACAACGTAAATAATATGCACAAACTTAAACAAAAACTACAAACTACAAAATAACATTTATTATGAAAAAATTAAATAGTATATATATATCTATATATTTAAGCTTCACGCTTTCGCCCAAAACTCACTACATAATTACTATTATTTACAATTTAAAACTAATGCAATACTTGTAACTAAATTCACACGACAGATAGCCCCAATTGTTAATTTCACTTCCATACGATACATACCTACTCGTGAGATACAATAATACACTACAATCAAGCTCGACGTTTCCTTTATTACAATGAATAGGAGATAACGTTGCGCAATATACGAGTACGAGTGTTGAATGAATCGTTGTTGATCGCTTTCTATGGGAAAACACCTTGGGTTAAGTGTGAGAACGTATCTGTAGTGTAAAAACCACAAATATGTTTTGTTTTGAGAAGGGTTTTTGTAGAATTGCATATCTTTTTCTTTGTTTTAGTTTTTTGTTCTATTTCTTATTTTTTTAGCTTTATAATGTATCCAGCACGTAGCAAGGTAGGCAGAGGGAACCTGGGATCCTAGCATTAAGATGCTTCGATCCCATTGAAACACTTCCATTCCAAACTTTCCGCCAAATTCTGTAGGCACTGCGTATTCAATAGCAGCACTCCACGTAGGGAGAACCTATTATTAAGTCACTCCATTCTCCACTTAAGGCCCAAACTTCAAGACATTATATGGTCTTGGTAATAAAAAAAAATGATTTTAATTATTGCGTATCAATTTAACCATTTGACGTGGAAGAATTTATGTGAAAGGAACAAAAAAGTACATTCAATTAAAAAATATTTCATATTTCATATACTTAAAATATTTGTAAACCTAGTTTTTGTCCCATTATTCAATTCCCATGGTAATGGTCGAACATGAGAACAAGTGACATTGCTTTCCAAAGCCGAGTAATGTTGACCTTTCGTGAGTGCACAACTCGCCAATACAGTACGAATTAAAAATTTAATATAACCTAGCACTAAATAATAACGGAAATCATATTATAATCATAGGATTAACTTTTATTTAAATTTTCTCATGACATCCACTATTAAGACTTGATTTTCTCCATTTTCCACCTCTTCAAAGTGTGCGTAGGATATGATTTTTTTTTAAATAAATTGTTCGCCAGAGTGGAAATTTAATTCACAACCTTTGCCTGTTTATTAATATACTTAAAAAATAATACAAACAAAAATTATATTATTTGACTGTAAAATAGATGCAATAATAAATATTATTTTTCATCTCTTCCTCATATTATCAATACAATAGTATCTTTAAAAGATGTAAATTTAATCATTTAATAGATAAGAACCAATTTTGCAGATCAGTCACTGTCCTGTCTCGGTGTCAGTACTAACCTAGCATAAACATGGCTGATAACAGCAGTATGACTATCACTCAAGTTATGCCTGATTTTCGATATTATGTAAGGGCTTGTGTTTTGTAGATTGTATTGTTTATCTCTAGGTGACATTTTATGTCTATGTATAAATAGGTTTTTTAACTAGGTAAATTAACTAAGCATGGTAGGCACAGGGAACCTGAAACCTAGTGTTAAGACACTCCGTCCTCATTAAGACACTTTCCCCTGAATTCTCGAGGCATTGCATGTTAAGTAGCAGAACTTAACCGAATTTTACCATAGTGGGGGAATAAAAATATTAACTAATTTATCACCTCTAGTGAGAATCGAACAATAGACTGTAAACAAGACCGTTCACTCTTGTGTCCACACACTACGACGGCCTCAACTTGGGAAATCTTTATTGATAATTCTTTTTATCTTTAAGCTAGCTGAATATATTTTTATTTTTATTATATAGATAGTCTCAAAGGACCCAGAGATAAATCTAACCTTTACTTTTAAATCAAGCTAATTTAACTAGACAGAGGAAATGAAAATATCGCTTAGAGGAAATCAATTTCACAACCAATACAATAATATCAAAAATAATGTATAAATTAAAACCGCCATCTTAACTAAAATAATTTTTATTGTAACAATATAAAAAAATCAATTGTAATAAAAATATATTAATTATATGGAAAAAACAAAACAACGTAAGGTGAAAACACCGAGGCATATCGGCAGTAGGAAACACACGTCGACCTAGAATCGAATACAATACCTTTTAAGTACCGCGTCGAGTGATAGCAGACTATCTACATATAAGGACACACATACAAACTGCGCAGTTTACAAAATTTATCAATTTTCAATAATAATTTATTGCGTATTCAATAAATAACATTTGCAATCATTTATATATTAATTATAATTATTTAGGAAGCCAGTTGTGGCTCAGGGGCACAAACGTGTGCATGTAAACGCGACAGGTTGTGGGTTCTATTCCCACTCGAGGAAATGAAATATTTAATATTTTTATTTTTTCACAATACCTTGAGGTATTTCGAATTCGTTGGAAAATAAGGAATGGAAATATCTTATTGGAGAAAGAGTGTTGTTCAAGGTTCTCTCTGTCTACCCTGCTATGTGCAGGATAAAGCGTAAAGCTAATACAAAATAAAATTAAAGTCGAGGTAAAAGAGTGTCGAGGCAAAGAACGGCGTTGAATTCCGCCACTCAACACGCATTGCCTCCAAAATTCGGCGGAAAGTGGGGAACAGTGTGTCTTAACACTGGGTTTCCTCTGCCTACCCTGTTGTGTGCGGGATACAGCGTGAAGCTGACTTAATGTATTTTAATTTTAAAACAAAATATAATAAATAATTACTTAGCTTTTTTCATCAACAGCATGTAACATGGTGTAACGATAGGATACTCATTACATTTCACACAGTTTCAACATATTACATAATTGCAATAGTTCCACCACATTAGTATGTGGTGGAACTATCGATCTATATCGAATATGGAATTGAACCTACAACCTCCACAATCAGACACTGTGTGATATACATACGTACTCGTTATTTAAGTGGTAAAAGATCATATCGTTAGAGAATGTTTACAAACAAACGCTTATATTGACTTTGGTACCTTTTAAACAATATATAGGTTGATCTTAATTCATATGAATGTCATGCAGAGGATGCAGATCCTTCCATTGAATCCATTTGCGACAAATGAATAATTAAACTGAATTAATTGTTTCCTTTAAAGTGTATCGTATATACAACACGCATATTCCTAAAAAGGAAAATGTTGACTTCTCTACAGCAAATGCAAATTATAGAGCTGCATCTAACATTCAATAAGAACTACTCGTACTTACATATTTTATTAGCTTCACGCTGTATCCCGGCTTATAGTAGGGTAGGCAGAGGAAAGACCCTTCATTCCTCTTCTTCTTCATTTTTATTAAAATTTAACTTTCCTGAGTAGAAATTGAACCCACAACCATCACACGGTTGTGCCACTGCGTCACGCAGTCCAATTTAATTAATAAAAATAAACTTATTTTTTTATTAGCCAATAAATAAGTATAGTTATTTGGCTAAAGAAAAACATATTTTGGTAATCGAACCTGCAACCTACCAATCTTTTAGTTGTACCTACTACAAATAACAAGATATATTTTGAAGAAACTTTATTATAAGGGTACGTACGTATTTTATGTATTCTATACTTAAATTTATATTTATAATTTTAAAAGCATTTGCATTGCCTAATAAATGTATTGTATTTCGGGCTTATGGTAGTGTAGTGACCGTTCGTTAACCCTTATTTCAATATTTTGAAACGCAATATTAATATTTAAAATTGATTTTATTAGTCCTTATTTACATATATATATTAAAAATATTTATAAACTTGTAGCGACATATTCTGCTTACCTAAACAGGCTCACAAGCGTGTGAGTTGTGACTGTAAACGCGACTGTTGCGGTTCGATTCTCACTCAGACTCAGGACATGAAATATTTAATATTTTAATTTCTTCGCTGTGGTAACTAGACAAAGCGTGGCATTGAGTCCAACTCGCGATGTCTCAAGAATTTAGCGGCAAGTAGTTCTATGTTTTTCTCTCCCTACTCTGTCTATGTAATATTATTCTGTATATAGCTTATTTTTTTTTTCAAATAAGGCAATTACAGCAATTTTATTCGTAACCACTATCATTTATTCTTACTACATGTCTGGATTTGAATCCACGACCATTTCAAAAAGACAGACAGACAGACAGGTAAAAGCAATGTTGTCAAGTATGTATTTATGTGTACTACTTCAAAAACTTTCTTGACTGTAGGTCCATTGTATAACTTAGATGTTAGAATTCCGGTCAATACGTATGCTATAACCGAGCCGCTTACTACGTGTACAGAGTTAATTTAATAAAATCACACAAATTTTAGATGCTAGTCGTGGCGAAAGGGTACAAGTGGGTTCGATTCCCATTCGAGGAAATGAAATATTTAATATTTTCATTTCCTAGCTCTGGTAAGGAGGCAAAACGCGGCTTTGAGTTGCGCGTCTCAACTAAAAACAGATCGGAGTGTCTTTAAACTCGGTGTCCAAGTTCACACTGGTTGAAGTTAAGTAAATGCATAAGTTTTGTGCCCCAAGAAAGAAGATGTAAATCTGATTACATAAAAAAATGCTAAATTTTACAATATAAATAAAAATTTTACAATACTAGAACTTTTCCAGCAGGAACTCTATAAAATAAAAAAATATATAATGTATTAATAAAAAAAAATTAAACATACCTAATGACTAACCCACTATTTGGCCACTTAAATATCCTAATTATTTATTTAGTAGATCTCATCATCATCTAAATTATATAAGTATCTTAATAATATTATTATTTTAAAGACATATATTGGAAACTACAGTATCAGCCAATTAAAAAAAATACATTTATTAGGTAAAAAATTTGTAAAACTTTATAAATAAATGAACTTTATATTGATATAACATTTTTATTTATGAGCCAACATTTATAAAACAAATCACTATATGTTAAGGGAAGTTTGCCGAAATACAATAGTAAAAACTGTATTTAAATTGGTTAAATAGTTTCGGAGATTAGGGTGCACAGACGCACAAGTAAATAGGCGTACAGACAGCGATCAATAATAATTTTATTATAAACATATATGTATTATAACTACAATGCCTATAGTATAGTTGACGCTTATAGGTATTATATACTCGAAATAACAATTGGCTCCTATTTAGTTTTATATTTTTTTTCTTGCTTATAATATAAATCGTGCATATAAAATGAACCTAATGTTAAGACACTCTCGTTTCATACGCACTGTTCAATTTTAGAAACATTACGTGGTGAGTGGCAAAACTCAACACCGCGTTTTGTCTTCTAACTTGAAAGGGGAAATAATAATAATTCATTCCCCATAGAGGGAATAGAACCCACAACCGCCGCAGTCACACGTTGCGCCGCGACACCATGACAGAAGCATATAATTTTAGCAATAAAATTAAATGTGTTCCTCTTTTTAAATCTGACCCGTCATTCGCTAGATCTATAAATACTTGTCATAATTTAAACTCGCGTCACGCTACAAATGTCCATGTAATAAATAATGACAAAATTTTAAAAATATTATTTTATTTTCTTAGTATTCACGCTATAAATGCTAGTTTCGTCCACCGTATATAATTGGTTTCTGGCAGACACGCTGGCACCTTTAGTCTGCTCCACTTACTCCTACCATTTAACATTTTATGAGCCATTGTTGTCCCAAAAATGGTATTGTAGCTTCACTTACATTGTTTCAAATATGAAAAATGTATAGATGATACCCATAGTGTTTTGAATTGGTATCACATTTTTGTAATTTTTAATTTAATTGTGAATTTCAGTTAATTTAGATTTATTGTAAATAATATATTGATTAAAAACATAATACCTGAATGTAGTGATGCCAGTATATTCAACGTAGGTTCGATTCACACTCGAAGAAATGAAATATTTAATATTTTCATTTGGTCTCTCTGATAAAGGCAAAGTGTGGCGTTGAGTTCCGCCACCTAAAACGCAATGCGTTCTGAATTCGGCGAAAAGTAGGAAACAGAAGTTTCACAATGAGAAGGAATTGTCTTAACACTAGGTTCCCATTTTGCATCTTCCTATCCTGCTATGTGCAAGATACAGCGTGAAGTAAAAAAAACAACATTTTATCTTTTTTTAGAATATCTTTAGCCTGTGCATACAACACGACAAACCTTAAGAACACGGAATAATTTTAACCATAGGTACAGTGGCCAAAACGAATAAGGTAATGCAATATAATGTTTAGCCTTTCTCGATTATCCAATACAAAAGTAAGTTTTCAGTTCGGAGTTTTCTCAAGAATTCCTGGTTAGTAGTTCGTTTAATGAAACAATTCTTTTGGTTTATAATACAGATTAAATTATCAATCGAAGTAAAAACCGTGACAAAACCAACGCAACTAAAGATTAATAAATTCCTTAAATATTTGAAAAAAAATTAAACATCACGTAGCATTAGGCGTTAAAAGAAAATTAATAATTGTCACAATCATTTGTCATTGTCATGTAATTCATTTTTTGATGGTTTTTTTTCTTTATTATTAAATGATTTTGATTGTCAATTAAAAGGCTAATTTATTGCAAGAATCAATAATTTACTATATTAAAATAAATAAGATTTTTTTACAATATTTTATTATATTATTATTTTTATATAACAATTTTTTTTCTTCTTATAAAAAAATCTTAAGCGGATTTGAATCCAAAACCATTTCATTGGATACCATTTTTGGGCAAGCTAATTTCGTAAATAATATTTAATTAATAATTTCAATTACGAACGAGGCAGACATTCCGTGTGGCGACTGACTGTAAACGAGACCATGGTGTGTGCGATTTCCATGGACTCATTTCTATTTTCTATTTTCTTCATCTATTTTCTTGGTATCACGACAAAACGCGACGTAGAGTTACGCCACACAATATCTACAATTGATCTAGAGTTAGTGCGTGGCTAGCTAAGTGTCCTAGCATAAAAAAAAATCACTCAATTTACTCTGTAAATAATCCCAACAACTCATTAAGTACCCCCACACTGACATTGGACAAGTGGACCGTATTAATTAATCAATATTTGCTTATATCCAGTTTTGTTTGTCGTTGTTTGGTAAAGATATGTAATTGGATCACACGCTTTATTATAGTGACGTCAATTTGGTCAAGTTTGCGTTGTTGGCGTTGCTGTTGTAGTTCGAAAACCATATACCGTACTTAGTTTTACATATTCGCCACTCCTTTTTGGATTTTTTTTCTTTTAATTTTCATGAGAATATTGCAATATCATAATACTAGGGCCGTAGTATTGTACCAGGAGAAGTAAACAGATTTATTTTGAATACAAGTTCGAGGGCGACATTGATTTCCACCACTCGAAAACATCTCGAATGTTGTTAAAAGTGGGGAAAGGATTGTCTTAGTAATAAACACCCTCTGCCTCATACTTACCTTCCTATGTGAAGCTTCTTTTTTTGTATTCATATGTATATATAATTGTTACGTATAAGTAATTTATTATAATAATACTTAAGAACCAGTCTATCGTTCTAATCGTGACATAAATCTAGATAAATGTCTAAATGTCATTGCATATCTTAACCCTCACTTGTGATAATCTGTGACATAATGTTGATATACTTATTTTGTTGAAAAAAAAAAAACCTTGATTATCTATGTTTATGTGTCACGCAAATATGCAACACATTTAAAGGTTGTTTTAAAGATCCTAAATTCTTCTTGAATCTGGCTATTACCTGTATAAAAAATATATACAATATATTATATAAACACTTGTAATAATTATTTTCCAACATTGATTTTTCATTATAATTTTATTATTTAAGATGCATATTTACATTTAAAATATACATTTTAAATTTATCAATTAAAATAAAATGAACTTTTTCAAAGAAACACGTATAATATACGCATCTTAAGTTACTTTATCTCAAAGATCAAACTGAATGTGTACAAATAGAGGTCATTACCACCCGTTATTATTATTGTGGTTGCAAAAGGTTAAAAAGTTCAAGTTTCAGTTATTATAGATAATAGTATATTAAATAAAATGAAATTTTTTACTACGGAAAAGCTCAGACACTATTTCAAGGTCGTTTTAAAAAATATCATCCTTTTGACTCTACATTCTTAAAATATAAATTACATAATTCCATGTGAAAAACAAATGTCGATAGATTTTTTCTTAGAAATAATTTGCCCGGCCCTCCAAGACAAAAATATTTTTATATTCAAACTTATATATATTTCTTGAAATTAGCGCAATTTAAACAAACATACTCATCATTTTAAAAATATTAGCACAGATATAACATATTATGGCCTTGGATATTGCATACATTGTATTGCTAGTTCATGTCAATACAAGGCCTAAGACCGAGTTGCATCGTGATGTCGCGATGAGTTCATCCTCTCGCCTCAAACAGAAATTAGGTTATGTTGCTGGCTGCAATATTTATATTATTACTATGTTTTGTTTCAGTTTCACGCTGTATCCCGCATAAAGTAAGGTAGGCATAGAGAAGCTAGTGTCAAGACACTTCGTTTTACACTGCGAAATATTGCATATTTGGTGGTAAAACCGAATACTTAACAGTGAAACGACTTCTGCTTGATAACCTGAGGGTGCATGATGTAGCATTTTATTTTCATTTCAAATTATATGAGAGCTAAGCTCAAGTCGTTTATTAGTAACCTTTGAAGATTTTCAAAGTTCAGGTCCTAGCCCCATCATCAGACCAGCGCGATGATACCAGATTATTATATTATAACCTAAGCTACGTATAAGTACTGAGTTTCAAGAATAATAGTTGAGGGTCAAATTCAGTTTCTTAATATTTGTTACCTAGTTATAAAATCATCTGCTAAATTATTATTTATATTAAGTAAGTCCTTGAATTTCCAATATAAAAATTTAAGTGTCATATAGAGATTATATCGTATCCTTAAGAGATTATATCGTATCCTTGAAGATTCGATCGTATCCTTGCTCCAATTTTTTTAATTACAAATTTCAACTTTTTGGGTTATTAGTAAATGTCGTTTGTTTAATTTTTGATAAGTGTTTTAGTTTTGAAAGTTGGTTATTGCTCATCAAGTAAAAAAAGTTTCTTAATATATACATATTTTAAGTGGTCGTCGTCCTACGTTGCTTATTTTTAATTAAATAGGGTACATACCAATTGCTGGAGTAAAATAATAAAGACAATGTACAGAACACAAATTTATTATGATCCTTACATTTATATACACATACATTCTAATAAAAAATGTTTGGTAACAATATCTTAATATCACTTCACAGTTTTTAATATCATCACCTGTGATAGCACAGGCACACTGTAGCAAGTTCCGTCACTAATATTCACTTTGCGACTGCAGATCCGCTGGGTAATTCTGAACGTCTGGTCCACCAGGCTTCGAGAATCACTGCCTGCGATCTGCGTGAACAGGACCGGCTGAGCTTCAGCTTCTAAACTCCATCCCGTACAGCTTATATCAAAAGCTCAGGGTTCCTCATCTTCTGATAGAGATGGTAGCGCTAGAGTTCGTCGCATTCTTTCTCTTCGTTGCGGAGAAACCGACTTCTGCCTGATTAGCTGAGGGTGCATGATGTAGGGTTTCTCATTTTCAGGTTCATAGGTTTCCGATTCGGAGTCATCTTCAACTAACGCTGGTAAAGCGTTCAGTTTCTGACGCTTCTCAGCAGCGCAGTCCATCTGTCTTCCACGGCATTTAGGCAACGCCGGGTAGACGTCCGCGTACAAAGCAGCGTGGGCTAGTTTCACGACCATTTTGATTTGTTTAGTTTATGTATGTTCTCAACGAGAGCTGATTGTAGAGTGCGGGGCGGAGGTGAATGTAGCGCATTTATAGCCTCGCGGTTTGCGCTTGTGTGCGGTTGCACGTCACAGGGCGCACACTCGCGCATGTAGAGAGTAAACAACGCACAATGCTGACGGTACGTATGTGTATGTTTCATGTCACAATTAAGATCATGCGCTTAGATACGCATTCAAACAATTAGATACACCTGTGACGTAGCTCGGCTAAAGTTTGTCACACTTATTTGAAAATAGTAATATAGAGTCTCTAATGTGTTTTTCGTGTTGGCATCCAATAGTTGTCTATATGTGGTTGGCGAGGTGTTAACAAACCGCAACATCATTTTGTAAACAAAGTAATGGCGGCGTGCTTATAAATTGTATATAAAACAATATATTGCGTAAAATAATAGTGTTCATCGTGACTCAGATTATTATAAAATATATTACATCGTATAGGCAGCTTAAGCAAAAAAAAAACTCAACCGTGCAAATGATAGGTAATATAGGTAGGTTATATAGTAAAATGATCATCATGATATCACAAATATTTTTTTTCACATTTTCATACAACATCAGCATTTTATTGAGTATTAGAGAGCATTTAGTGTCATGTCACTCTATCACCACCTCTCAATCAAATACGAAATGCTAAGTTCTCTATTTTTTCCTTATTAACAATGTTTTTCATTAATAGGCTTTAATATAAATACAAGTAGTTAACGACGCTGCACTCAGCAGAGTCGAGTGTTTACACGAAGTTGCCCAGTTACTAGGATATTTTAGTGACCGTTCAATAACACCGCTCTACACACACGTGCCACAACTCTACATGCACTAGAGATAACGTGGCAACAGAATATTAATAATACTCATTGAGGCAATTGACTCTATATTATATAGAGAAAGGAGTCTCGCTTCTGCAAGGATATTATGAATCATGTTTTGGATTACCTTTTGGATTTTTAATCTTATTTAGTAAATGAAAAATTTATAGAGTTAATAAAAAAATAATCAATAATTTTATTATGTTATAACTTTAGTATACTATAATTATAGTAATAGTTAGAAACATTTATAACTTTTTTATTCGTCTAGACTATTCGTGTGATGAAAAAGAAATTAATATTTAACTTTATATTTAAATTTAATAATTGTGACCTCATATTTACGGATTAAACTTGTGTTCTCTTGACTGATTAACAGATTAGGGGCCACCCACTGCTTTACAAGCTTATTATACTAAATATAGTAAAAAAAAATAATTTAGTTAAGTGTTATAGCTTAACAAATCATTCTAAAGCACAGTTAGAACGAATTCGAATATGACAGATGTTTAAAAAATCTTTCTACACGTTTCACTACTGATTTTAATGTCTTTAAGTATGCTGAAATTGCAAAAATACGTGAACCTTCACTGATTTGCGAGTTCCTACTATCAAAATATTTAGTGGGCCTAACTTAACATGGAAATATTTAAAAGAAATCTGTGCACATTTATGCTCATTTGAAGAATTTTAAGCCATCGTGGCGCACTAACGGAATCTTGTAAGCGTGATGGTTGCGGGTTCTATCCCCGGTCTAAAGAATCACTGATTTACATTCTCATCCGGTTAAACAAAATACAGCGTTGAATTTCGTTGAATAAACGTTAAGAATTCTGACAGCGATAAGAGTGTTTTGTTACATTTTAGACATATACAACAAATTTATTTAGACATATATAACAAAGATATTTGTGAATAAAAAGCGCTTGTATCAAAGAGAGTAACGAAGTAAACCAAAGTGAGGACAGTATTTAGTCATCAGTCTTGATTGCTTCAGCGCGGTGTCGGCCGGAATGACGCGCGTCGCCAAGCCGTGACCCAATTCGAAAATCTCTTCGGTGAAATGTCAAAGGCCATAACGGATGATCGGTTTATTTCTATATTTTATGGTGTAAATTTGTATTGACGTCCTCAAGTGGGTGAGATATGTACATACATACATACATTTATATGTATGTATGTACGCTGGTTGTCAGTTGGATTATCACTGTTTCTGCTGTTATCCGCACATAGCGGAGTAGGAAAGGGAACCTAGTGTTGAGACACTTTTTCCCCACGCACCGCCCAATTGTTGGGACATTCCGTGAAGAGCGGCGGAGCTCAACGCCGCACTTTTGTCTTGTTACTAAAGTGAGTAAATTATAGTCTTCCCGAGTGGGAATCGAACTCAAAATCTTCACATTTAGTGTCAGGTAATGGTGCCACGGTGGCTTATATATCAACGTGTTTGAAGTATTTACATTTTTATAGACTTATTAAAAAAGATTTTGTTTTATATATTTTAACAGACACGTGGTCCGTACTTTTTTTAACTTTTTCATAATTATCAGCTAATCAACAGTTTTATATTTATCTGCTATTTAAAGTAGGCTTATAACTAGAGATAATTATCTAGATATTTAATTTCTAAGAAAGTCCAGGTATTTTTATCTTTTTGTAAACAAAACACACATATATTTATACTTTATTATTTCGGTTTAAATTTAATAGACATCACTGCCTTTTATGGTTTTATAGCTTATAATAAAAAAAATATTGATTCTCTGAAATAAACTGCAAGTTGACACATTATTTTACTTAAATTTGTTTCTTATTAAATTTAACTGTAAAATAAAATAAGTAACAGTAAAAATATGGAGTCGTACTTATCTATAGCTATTTTTTTAATTTATTTAGAAATGTTATGATATCATTCAATCATTCATTCAATATCAAATCATAACACATTGTGATAGACTTATTTAAACAATAGTCTTAACTAGCACTAAATTAACTGTAATATTAGGGGTGGTTCAGCGACACAGTGTGGATTTGCAAGCACGACGGTTGTGGCGTCAATTCCCACTCAGGTGAATTATTTTCGTTTCCTTCCTCTGGTAACAAGACAATTCGCGGCGTTGAGTTTCGCCGCTCAACACGTAATATTTCGTAATGTTTCGAAAATTGAATTGATCGTATACTAATATTATTTAATGTATTTTCAATTACTTTTACAGTCTGAGGCCAGTCGTGGCAGGGGCGCAAAGTGTAATTGTGAAATCGACTGGTTGTGAGTTCAATCTCCACTCGAGGAAATGAAATATTTATTTACAATTATATTTTCATTCCGCCACTCAACACGCATTGCCTCCAGAACTTGGCGGAAAGTAGGGAACGGGATGTCTTAACACTAGGTTCCTACCCTGATGTGTGTAGGATACAGCGTGAAGCTTATTTAATAGGTAATGTAATATTTTGGGTCATCATATTTCACTATTCGAGGTTGAAAACCGATTTACAACAAGTAAAAACTTTTTGAATTTCATACATTTTTTTTTTATAAATTCAATATATAATTTAAAAATATTCAATATATAATATAAAATTTAAATTCAATATATATTATTTTTATAACGCGTACAATAATGTCATGGTGCCAAAAATAGAAAAGGAAAAAACCACTCTTACCCGTTTTGAAATTTTAAAAACTTTTAATGGAAAATACTTTGAAAGCGTTGTGTCTTCATTCAATTGAAATTATTAAATGTTTTTCATATTACTGTTCATGAGAATTATGAATTCATTACACGGAACCCAACGCCGCACTTTGTATCAGACAAAGTGCGGCGTTGGGTTCAGTTCTTTAATGTTGTTGTTTCGAACGTGCCAGTTGAGCACCAATCACTTCGTCAATGACACGTTGTTTGGTAAACACGCGAAAGAGGTTGTACAGTAGAAAAAAGAAATAAAGTTATACAATAGAAGAATGCATATTTAAAAGAAATTCAATTTGTTTCGCCAGAACAGAGAATGACATTATTGAAAATATGACACATTAAAAGTCAAAGAGGTTACCAAGAGAGACAACAAGGCTTAAAACAATAATAATAATAATTAAACAATAAAATAAAAAAGTACATTACTAGTTTAAACCTTCCTATTGTAAGTAACGGTGAGGATAATTTTAATTATCTCAAAAAAAACAAGCTAAACTATATTACATAAATCTGCGTTAAATTATTTAAAATTTTGTAATATCGTAATAAAATTTTAATATGATTAAAATTACAAAAAAAACAATTAAGTCTTTTTTCTTAATGTAATTTCAATTATTTTAAGACATAATTTTAATTAAAATAATAAAATAATTTTGTCGACGCCGTTCATTATTTAACTTATTAAAATTATTTTTGCACGCATTGGACTTTTAAAGACCCCTTGTTTAATTATGTTTAATTAATTTTATGAGAATAAAAAAAACATCTGAAAGAATATTTTAGTTGCTTCGATAGTTGCTATTGAAGCAACTATTTTAAACATTTTACAGGGTTTAGAGTGACATACATTTTTGAATTTCCTTTACGTATAAGTATGTCAGGATAGAGAGAGCTACTTTTCTTTTTTATTTTATTATATTATATTTGGCACAAAGTGTGACTGTAAAACCGACTAGTTGTGGGTTCGATTCCCACTCGAGGAAATGAAATATTTACTTAAATTTATATTTCCATTTCTTCGTTCTGGTGTCAAGGACAAGCGCGGCGTTGAGTTCTGCCACTCAACATGCAATGCCTGCCATGAATTCGGCAGAAAGTGGGGAACGGAGTGTCTCAACACTAGGTTCCCTCTGCCTACCCTGCTGTGTGCGGGATACAGCGTGAAGCTAATTTTTTTAATGCTTTTTACTTCCTAGATAAAAAATAGACATAGGCATATAATAATTTCTACCGAATCGCGATCAAACCAACAACTATCTCATTTAATGCCAGATACTGTGTATAACTAAGCGACAATGGCACAAAATATATTTGTAGAATAATATTTTCCAATATGTCTAAAAATAGAAAATATTTATTGATTTTCGTCCGCCTAATTTCCATGCAACGTGACTGATCGTTTCATGTGAAAAACATGTAAATTACGTAAACAGTGAAAAAACACTTGTTTCGTAGAGTAGTACTTACTCTATGCTAATGAGGTAAACTGTACTGCTATTAATTGCATTGTTTTATTTAAATATTTGGGCCTTTAAATGTCTAGACTTTGAAAAATTAACTTCTGAAAGATGCAGATCTGTAAAGATCTACACATAAAGAACTATACAAAAGTAAGTTTTTAGGTTCCTTCGTTCTCCACGACGCCTCATGATTCAAAACATTGCGTATTGAAAGCGAAACTCAACACTGCACTTTGTCTTATTACCAGTGCGAAAAAATAAAAATATTTCTTTTCCCCGAGTAGAAAACGAATCAGCAAACGTCGCATTTACAGTCAGTCGTTCAGATTTCTTAAAATTGCTGTTTCAAATTTGTTACTGTATGTTGTCATAGTGGTACAAGCTTTGAATCGGTATAATTAATCAGAAACCGTAGGCGTTGTGAACTGTAAATCCATTACAAAACAATATTTTTTCTTACAAAACTGTAAACTTACTAAGTAAATGATTACAAGAGGCCGTGGCGCAGCAGCACAGAGTCTTACTACATACGCGACGGTTGTGGGTTTGGTTTTCATTCGGAGAATGAAATTTAATTTCCTTGCAATGGTTACACGACAAAACGTGGCTTTGAGTTTCACCACTTAATAGAAAATATCTCACCCATTGGCTGGAAAGTGGGGAACAGATTCTTAATTCAAGCTACTGCCCCTCAGACGTAAGTCCTCTATTCAGCCTAAATAACTAATAATCGAACCCACAATTACCGAGTACACACATTTTGCAACACCACAACACCGTCACATTTTCCTCAATACCAAAATAGAATTTTCTTTATAAAAGCATAAAATATTGAGATAAAACTGTAAAATCCAAGAAATATAAATTACATCTAACAGCGGGAAATAAAAACGTGGAAAAACAAGATGAATGTACGTCGTCTATAGTAAAGTATAGGTCAGTAGCATTATTTAGAAGCGGTCATGCGGAACGGCGCCAAGAAAATTTGTATACAAATCTGTAATGGAGTAATGATTTCGCTAAAATGTTTGTAAATGGTTGTTTTCAATTTATTTTCATTTTTTTTTAATATTGGTTATATTAAAACTTTCCGTATATTACTCCTTAATAATGTATATTCCTTCCTCCTCCTTAATAATTCCTGAATATTTAAAGTTTTTTATGACTTATGAGGCCGTAGAGACGCTGAGCTAGAGTGTGTGACTATAAATGCGACGATTGAAGACAAAACAAAAAAAATACTACTCGAGGAGATAAATTATATTTATATCACCTCTCTGTTAAGGGAGGCTTTGACTTGCTATTAGCGGGATATGACGTGAAACAAAAAAAATCATTTTTTGATGTGTGCTAAGAAAAATATTTAGAAAAATATTATAGGAGAAAACCCCCGCAGGTATAGTGGCCATCTTTAGTATTGCCGCTAAAGATGGCGACTATTCCTGCTGCTCACGCTATCCAGTGGAGATTTTGTTTTAAACGGAACGTTAATATGACAATATTAAAATTATACAAAAAATCTAAGAGAAGGCAGCTCATTGCCGTATTTTACGAAGCATTTTAAAACTGCACTTGTGAAAAGTTTTTAATGTGCTGTAAATTTCGTCATGACTGCAGAGTTCGATATCATGTTTAGTCACTGATGTTCTACAGGATTTTTAAGATAAATATGCATAATATTAAATTCTATATGCAGTGAGGCTTGTTAATAGAGTCTATGATGTTGGAATTTTGCCCCCCTCAGAAGATTCTCTTATCAGAAGAAAATCGTGAAAGCGTAAAGCCACTGTTTGTGGATTCGATTTCCACTCGAGGAAATGAAATATTTATTTCAAATTTATTATATTACCATTTTTCTTCTTGTGTTTCGCCACTCAACACGCAATGCCCCCAGAATTCGACGGAAAGTGAGGAACGGAGTGTCTTAACACTAGGTTCCCACTGCCTACCCTGCTGTGTGTGGGTTACAACGTGATAAAGTATATAGAAATATTAAATAAAGAATATATAAGAGTTTCATTAGATAAGAACATATAGCCTATTTGGCTGAGTCTAGACTAATCAAACAGCTTATAAGTCCCGCTACTTTAAAATTTTTAAATATTCACTATAAAATTTTTGTTACTTTTTCAAATGATTTTTCAAGAAATCATCTTTCTAAGGTCATTTAACTAGTAGTTTTGTCGGAACTTTGGATAAACAAAACCTACTCCACAAAAAGTCAACATAATTGCATATTGTCACTTAAAGCATAAGAGTATCCATTAGAAAATCGCTTTTCAAAGGAAAACATATTATTTTGGCCACTACCCAAAGCGTTTGGGAAATCGCGCAATTGTAATAACGTATCGTACACACTTCCTGCATCCTTTGTTGAAGTTCGAGTGTAAATACAGTACCACTTGTTTGCTTACACTGTCGGATACGAACCGATATACGCACAAGAGTGTGACGTTTATTGTAATGTACGCCGTACGCGTGAACGTATAATAAGGTACTTTGGTAATTGCGCGTTAGTATTTAAATAATCATTGTATTTATAGTATACAGAGGGAACTTGGGAACCTAGTGTTAAGGCAACGTACGTTCCCTACTTTCTGCCGAATTCTGGTGGGATTGAGTGGCTGAACTCAACGCCTCACTTTGCCTTATTACCGAAGCGAGGAAATGAAAATCTTAAATATTTCCTTGAGTAAGAATCAAACCCACAACCTGTCGCATTTACAGTCCCCCTATCCCCCGTCATAACTGGCTTCAGTAGGTATATATAAAAAATAAAAACTATGAATACTTATATATTTAAATCCGAATTTTATTTTTATAATTGTACACCTTTAGATTTCCTTTTCCATTTTACATGTTTATAATATTACCTTGCTCTTAATTAAGATATTTAATCAGTAATTGATGTATAAGAAGAAATTTGCAAATTTTTGTAATATCTTTATACAATATCACAAAGCTGTTCACCACATTAGTAAATCCAAATTTTCCTAAAGATATACTAAAACAAAGCTCGGCGTCGAGTTTCATTTTCCGCCTCAATTTCAGATACCTACTACGTGTTGAGGCTAAAAATGAAAATAAGTTATTCCTCTGAGTAGTCGATTCTGATAGTTGTCATCGCGTTTACAGTGAAATATTTCTGCTTCACCACGCTCAGGATATTAAAAAACTATTTATATTTAACTTTTAACACTTCTATATTCAATAAATAATATAAACAAACTTTTACTTAATATGTATTTAGTACTCTAGTCTCTAATTACCCGCATTGCTAGCAGTAGCACACGAACACGAGGAACAAGGGATAAAGTCGCTTCGCCTACATCACGTGCTCTGTTGCAGCACCTGTCGCGGGACCACGTGGCCACGTACACGCTACAACGTGAGATCTTTATACGCCAGTTCATTTGTATTTCAATTTAGGAAGCTCAATACATTGGGATATTTAAATATTATATATTTTGTTTTATTTTTAATTTTGTCTATTTTCTCTATTTTGTGTATTTTCTTTTACTTAAGAGTTTACGTTAACTAATTACATAAAAAAAGCATAGTAGAAATTTTGTGTGTGAATGTGTGAATGTGAATGAATGTGTGTGTGAATCTTAAAAATTTCCTTAAAATAACATGTGTTAATAAGAACAATTTTGATTTAATATATTGCAGTGGAGGAGACAGAGGTAAGAATCTCATTAAGGTAAAACATCTTACAAAAACTATACGCTCTTTTTAGCTTCATGTTGTACCCCGCAAAGGCAGGGAAACTGGGAAACTAGTGTCAAGTCACTCCGTTCCCAATAAGACACTTCCTTTTACATTTTCCGCTGAATTCTGGAGGCATTGCGAATTGCAAATTGCATTGGTATTGAGTGGCACAATAAAACGCTGCGCTTTTCCTTTATTTCCAGAATGAGGAAAATAAGAATATTAAATATTTCGTTTTCTCACTTGCGAATCGAACCCACAACCTGTCGCGTTTACAGTCGCACGCTTGTGCCCCTGCGCCACAACCAGGCCTCACGTCTTATATAGATAGACAAATATCTCATGTTTGACACCAAACTGTTTTTTGTGATAAAAAAAACAACTCTACGCACAAAGAGTCGCGTAGTCGATGCTACTACTTAATTACTTTGAACATTACTGGCTCTGTGGTACCTCTGATACTTTAATTCATAGAGACTGTCGTGAGTAGGATAAAGCTAACGTACGGATAAGAAACCAACCAACTTATATTTATAATTTATTAGAGAAAGAAGGAAGAGAGCTTAGTGTCTAGTCACTTCATGAAGTGGAGATTAAGATATAGGCTACTCGGACTGGGCCTATCCAACTTTGCAATATAGAATGTCAAACTAAAAAATGAAAGTACGTAGACGTACTAAAAACGAGTAATTGTTAAAACTTATAAAAACTGTTGTATATTCTATTGTAGTTTATCGAAAAGTGTTAATGAGATTAGTTTTTGTTGGTAAGTCAAGTAATTTATTGTTAAGGTCAAAGAACCTATCTCTGCGATGAAGGACACTGATTTATTGTCGATTTACATTTAGAGCTATCACTTACTTGGTGGAGAAACCCTTGCAAGAATTAAACGAATAAGTTATTGTATGAACATTTTTCAATATTGAAAATAGTATGTGGCCAGAAAGAATGGAGTGCTAAAAGCTACGGTCTCTAAATACCTCTCTCGCCTCATTCACTGCCATCGTGAGAATAATTCATTGCTTTGAGGATCAAACCCACAACTATCGCGTTTGCAGTCACACGCTGCACCACAAAACATATATATGCATATACAGTACAAAAAAGTACTTACCCGTTATCACACACTTTTCCAGCCAATCAACGACTGTGGTATTCGCAGACGGCATCCTCACAAGCAGCTACGTTATGCTTGGAATTTCTCAAGGACAGATATCTTCTTCCTTATACAACCGATGTGGCCGTAAAAGCCTATAGGGCTAATAGCATTAGCCTCAACTTCGAAAAAGAAAATAATTTAAGCTAGATTTATTTAAAAATATCCAAAGTTAGAATTAAAAAGTTATATCACCTTTTACAAAGTTTCTACATTACGGAAAAGTAGCTTTTTAGCAATATTTTGTAAAGAAATCCTGCAGATTTATTTTCCTCTACGTAAAACGTTGTTACAATACTTTAATTATATTTATTGTAAAATATTAATGATAAGGCACCAGACTTACAGTAGTCGTCAATATTCGCAACAGTTCGATTCCCACTTGCGGGAATAAATTATTTTTAGTTCTTCGCTCTGGTAACAAGACGCAGAGCGGCGTTGAGTTCTGCCAATCATTATACAATTTTTGACACATTGTGTAATGAGTGGCGGCATTCAGGAGAAAAATAAAGCCAGAGTGTCTTGACATTTGGTTCTCTCCGCCAAAGCAGGTTTGCTTGATGGAGAGTAAATCTAAACAAATACAAGTAGAACTGTAATACATAGACGTATTAAAAATGAATAAATATTGAAACTTACAAAAACTGTTTAATATTCTATTGTAGTTTATCAAAAAATGTTAAAGAATTTAGTTTTTGTTGCTCACTCAAGTTAATTTGTTGTTAGGTCAAAGAACCTATTTCTGCGATGAAGGACGCGATTTTATTTACGTTTGGAGAATTACTTACTTGTCAGATAGTTGTTCCTGGCAACATATTGTCTCTAAAATTGAGCCTTAAGTGGTCAACGCTGATAGCTATACTAAGTTAGAATGTATTCTAAATTCATAACAGATTTTTTAAAACCCTAAATTTAGAAATTGGACCATTTACTTATCCATCATGTTTTTACAGTAAAACATCTATTGTAAAAACATTAAGATATCTAATAAACATATTGCTAGATAGCTGATGGAGATTATTATGGAAAAAACCTTTTCTTTACCAGTCTTACTAAGTCAATCTGATAACATACTTAGTTTAACATTTTGACTGTACCCTTGTTACCAGAGCGAGAGCAACATTTTATTCCCCTAAATGGAAATCGTACCCACAATCGTCGCGTTTACATTCAGACGCGATGTCGCTACGCCAAATCGGCTTTGATATTTTCCATTTCACCTATTATCTATTGCAATTAACAAAGTACGCAAATAAGTACTTCATTCAGTTCGAAAACAACATCCCTTTTATCAGTATGTGATAACGGTCAAACATTATTGTTATCAGTTTTAATCCCAGACGGCCGTCTAGCGTAGTAGTCATAAAAGCAATATCTTATACCACAAAGTTGCCAATGATTTTAATATCTAAAGTAACATAATATATCTTATATATCTTAGTTTTATGAACACATAAAATATGTCAATTTCTACTAATATATCGATTTCTTTTCAGCTACACGCTGTACAACGCAGATAGCAGGACAGGTGGAGGAAACGTAGTGTCAAAACATTTCGTTCCCCACTTTCTGCCGAATACTTAAGGCATTGCATGTTGAGTGGCGGAATTCAATGCAATCATTCAATCTCGTTTCCAGAGCGGCAAATTGAAATCATTAAATATTTTATTAACACGAATGGAAATCGAACTCACAACCGTTGCTTTTTCAGTGGCTTGCTGCTGCGCCACAACAGTTTCTATTCTTGCAAATTAGATATGGTATTTTATCATTATTGGAAATTAGGCAGCTATGAACATGTAACATTATTAATAACTTTATTGTCTTAGTACATTGCTAAATAGAAGAGTCACAAAAATAATTATTAAAATGTAACATGGCTGTTTTAGTGCAACAATGACAATTCATGAAATAATGCAGGAGACGCTATCTAAGTGATTAAAAAGTTGAGATTTTAAAAAGGAGCGATATATAATAAAATTATTTGTAATGCACTTGCATGTACATACTTATTTTTAATTAAGTTTTGTATGCTAAATCTGACCTGCCCTTTAATTTTCGTTTGAATTGAAATTTTGTGAAATGAATATGGCTTCCGTAACAAAAATATGGATTACATGTTTTTACACAATTTGAGCATTCAATGAAAAAAAAAGCTTGAAATACCTAAACACAGTATTAGGTGAAAATAATATGAAATCCATGTTGACCGCCGTCACAAGATGGCTGATTTAACATGCTTTAAAAATACACTTTAGAAGTCAATAAACAAAACCCAGAAATATCACGTGCGAGCAAACTCGTCACGTTAATTATATCACAATAAATTGCATCAACTTCCTAATCACCGTCCACAGCGTCACGCTGTATCGTTCTATCATAAAACTTTTATGAATGACGTCTTCAAGATGTGATCATAGTAAACCTTACGTCAATCATCTCTATTGACGTAAGATTCTATTCTGTTCTTTTCTTAGTTTCTGGCGTTCCGTGTTACGAGCGTGCCGGTTGAGCACCAATCACTTCGTCAATATCTACGTCAATAGTATTTCAGGTATCAAAGTAATGATGTCATGACTTTTATGTAGCTTTTATACCTACCCACGTTTATTTAGCACACGTCTCGCTACTCCGGTGCTGCTGCTAAGTAGCAGGAAGTCAAAGGGAACCTAGTGTTAGGACAATCTGTTACCAAGTCATTTCCGTTCACCACTTTCCGCCCAGTTCTGAAAGCATTAGATGACTGTTGAATGGCGGAATCCAATATCACATTTTGAATCTTTACCATAGCGAGGAAACGAAAATATTAAATGTATCATTTCCTCGAGTGAGAATTGAACTGCAATCTGTCGCTGAGTCATGACATTAGACAGATATAAATATAAATTAAACGAAATGTAGACTGTAACTTCGTTTGTACGAGCTGTCAAACTTAAGAAAGAACCCTTGATAGCTCACACAAACAAAATTTTACCTTAGAAAACCTTACGTCCAAAGTATATAGATATTTAGCCCAGTTCAATTCATTAATAATAGTGCTTCAAATATGTCAATATATGTTTTTACAGCACGTGTCTTGTTACTAACTACACGGATCGAACAGATAGACAAATTAGATGTACTTGTATATAATATAGTAATGCTTGTCTCGAAAAAAATATTATTAGTAAAATGAGTTTCACGCTGTATCCCGCACACTGCAGGGTAAGCAGAGGGAACCTACTTTTAAGATACTCCGTTCCCCACTTTCTGCAGACTTATAGAGGCATTGCGTGTTGAGTGGCGGAACTCAACGCCGCACTTGTCGTCAACACCAGAGCGAAGAAATGGAAATATAAATTTAAGTAAATATTTCATCTCCTCGAGTGGGGATCGAACCCACGACCAGTCGGTTTTACAGTCACACTTTGTGCCCCTGCGCCACGACTGGCCTCAAATATTATGATGATTACAATTAATGATCATCTTAAAAAAATATAACTAGAACTGCGGCTTTGTCCGCGTAGTTAACTGGAAATAACTAAAAGTTGTATATGATAAACGATGCTAATTATAACGTGGACTATGAACGTCCTCCATAAACAGACTGCCACACGAACAAAAACCACAAAAATATCATATCAAAATAAATTAATCGTATATAGCAGGGTAGGATGAGGGAACCTAGTGTTAAAACACTCAATTCCTCACTTTCTGCCCAATTCTGGAAGCATTGCGTGTTAAGTGGCGGAACTCAACGCCACACTTTGCCTCGACACAAAAGCGAAGAACTGATAATATACATTTAAATAAATATTTCGTTTCCTCGAGTGGGGATTGAATGCACAACCAGCCACGTTTATAGTCACACTTTGAACGCTACAACTGTCCTCTCAAAAATCATATCACTCTTGTTTTATTTAGACAATTAATGAAATAAAAAATATTTTGTATTATTAGTATAACTAGAATATAAATGAGAATATGACAGATGCAGAGCTGTTTTACTAAAAAAAAAATATATCACTAGAAAAAATAAAAAAAAAGGTAAGGCCAGTCGTGGTGCAGGTGTGATTTCAACTGCAATTCGAGGTAATGAAATATTGAATAATAAAAAATATTTTCATTTTGTCACTCTGGTAACGAGGCAACGTGCGGCGTTGAGTTCAATCACATAACACACAATGTCTCTAGAATTCGGCGGAAGGTGGGAAACGGAAGTGTCTTAATGGGAACAAAGTATCTTAACACTATGGTTCCTTTGTCAAAAAAAGAATAACAATTTAAACCGTAACTAAGTTATGACGACAGAGTTACGCACGCGGTGTCGTAGAAAAAACTGTAATCATTGTTCGATACCGACGTATTGTTATCAACGTCGCTTTGCGTTGAATGGAAATGTACTGACTTCATGTAGGTAAATTAAATTCGTATTGTTTATAGTTTATTGCTCGAGATAATTTTTGCGTGATTCTGACGTAAGCCAAATAATACTTTGCAAATTTATAGTTTTTGATAAGGTTAAAAATAGTTATAAGATTATATATGTGGTTATTTAATATTAGAATAACAATTTAAGTAAATTCAAAGTAACGGCAAACGCCTTTAGGTAGATGTATGAAATTCGTGAAAATAGCCATAAATATGTTACTCTGTAGGTACCCAAAAGGAAACAAAAGTAATGTATTCTTACGAAAGACCGAATCCCCGATCACATCGTTCAGTCTAGTGCTGCCTCACAACGCTACATTGATTTTTAAAACAGATATTGAAAGTTGTAATTTATGTGTAAACTTACTACTATACGTATATACTACGTATATTTAGACATTACTACTATTATTATATTCACTAATATAATCAATAATCTATGGTGTAAAATCGCAGGCGCACTCTATTATATCTTCTATACAAGTGGTGCCCTCTGCCTACCCGTACCCTTCTTTTCCTCGTTCTATTAGATAGTTATTTGTAATTTTTTTCTAGTTCACCAATGGCGATTTGAATTCTTGGTCATCATGATCATCATAGTTTTATTTAATTTCGTAAAAATAAAATTTAGTTCAGTTCAACTCGTAGTTTATGGCGTTCCGAGCGTGACAGTTAAGCACTGATCACATGTCACGTTGTATGGAGAACACACGAAGAAGTTTGTAATGTATAAAAGAGATAATGTTACACAATAGGAGAAAACATATGAAATACAAATAAAAAAAGTTCACGTAATATTTGCGTCATTATATATAACAATTGAAGCCAAATAGTTAAATCCTATGCATGCATTGATAAATGTGGACTTTATAAATGATTAAAATTTATTTCAAGCATCTAATCTTAGTTCTTACGTATTTAATCCAAATGACAACATACATGAGAGAACGTCGTTTTTATTGGAATAAACGAAGATATTTTTTTAGAATGGAACAAATTAAGATTGATTTGTTTAATTTTTTACCAAAAATTAGCATTTCAAATTAGTCTGTTTATATAGGTGAACAATGAAGTGTTCGCCGCAATTATAAGTAATGTATTGCGTGTTGAGTAGAGGGACGTTACCAGAGCTACGAAATTAAAATATTAAATATTTCATTCCCCCAAGTGGGAATCGAACCCACAACCGTCGCGTTTACAGTTACACCTTTGCTCCTCTACGCCACGACGCCTCGTAAAAAATATTTACCACAAGCTTATAAAATATTATTTACTTCAGAACAATTAAGCCAAAAATGTTCTAAAAATAATAATTTTACATGCCTATACTATTCTGGAATATTAGTATTCTGGAATATATAGTAGTATTCTACTATGAATTTTATCTAAATCCTGTGCAGCTCTACGGCGCCAGACAGCTTAATGCATAGCTAATAAGGTTAATGTTAAGAGGTGAGGTAAGAAAAATCTATTTTCACGTTATTTCGGTTCTACACAGCTTTAAACAATCGTTTACGACCACAACATCGTAAAATGAGATGAAATACACTTTAAAAGCTCACATAAAATTAAAAACTAATATAAATTATATATTTTTATTTGTTCTAAATAGATTTTGTTTAATGATGTTAATATATCTTGTTGGGAAACCTCTTGTTTTTTTTCCAGCTTCACGCTGTATCCCGTACACAGCAGGGTAGACAAAAGGAACCTAGTGTTGAGACACTCCGTTCCCCACTTTCCGCCAATTCCTGTTAAATTGCTTTAATTTGCGTTCTCCACTCACTTATCGAGACATGCCACGTTTAGTGACGGAACTTAACGCCTTTACCTTGTTACCAGAGCAAAATAATAAAAATGGCTCATTGCACTGAATGGGAATCGAATCCACAATCGTCGCGTTTACTATCGACGTTGAAGTACATAATCACAATTCGACCGAATAAAAGATTGTATTAAAATAAAACAAATACATCTTATAAATATGAACAAAAATCGACAAAGCTTATTTTTAAATTCTGTAGAAACTTTAATAATCAGTATATTTACTTCAATATTAACAAACAAACAGCTTTAAGCGATATATAATAAATAATACAACTCGAACTTGCTGTGTACATCAAAACAAGTCATTATGCATATCTAATTATTATTCACTAGAAGGCCTCTTAACGCGTAAAATATGCCTTGGCAATGTTATTTTATTAAAAAAAAATACTTTGACTGTAAACACGACGGTTATAGATTCGATTCCAAGTGGGGGGAATTAATTGTTTTCATTTTTATTTCTCATAAGAAGTCAAAGCTCGGCGTTGGGTTCCGGCAATAGATATTCAATATCTCGAAAATTGTGCCGAGTGTGGTCTCTTAAGGGAGGATTTACACTGTAGTGCCCTAGTATTGTAGTTATCGGTCTAATGTTATATTCTTGTACGAAAGTTTGTATGCATGATTGGATCAGAACTTGATCAGAACTAAAGTATGAATGCTCTCATTTTATTTAATTTAAGAATATTTTAAAGCACTGACGCCGGACCGAGAGAGAATCCTGACCGGCACTATAATGTGTCTTCTCTAAAACTAAGTTCATTCTATTTTCTGCTGACAGTAAAACAAAAAACTTTTTTTTGACTTCACGCTGTAGCAGGGTAGATAGAGATAACCTAGTATTGAGACACTCCGTTCCTCATTTTCCGATGATTTATAGAGGGATTGCGCCTGAAGTGGCGGAGCTCAACGGAATCGAAAATATTAAATATTTCATATCATCGAGTGGGAATCGAACCCACAACCTGTCGCGTTTACAATCACACGCTTGTGCCACTGCGCTACGAGTGGTATCAAATAAAAAAATATACATAAACATTTAGAAAAATCATTATATAAATATTTATTTGTTACCTTTTTGGGCTTTAAATGTTCATTTAAGTTTTGCTTACTTTGAAACGTATTAAAAAAAGACCCAATAAAATATTAAATATTGTATTTAATTTATAAGATGTCTTAAATAATGCAACATTGAAATCAATAATATTATCTCGACCGTGATAAAGGCTAGCTCATATATTAATTAACATGATACTGGCGCTTGTGTGGTCAATTAGGTGATTATGACGCATTATAGCGGAGGTCACGGGTTCAATTCTCATACGAGGCTATAATTATTTGCCAACAACACATATTTACTCCCTTTGTTGAGTGGGAAGTGTAATACGAGGTGATTTATCGTTAAGCAAAGCCTTTTAAAGGAAAAACAAAATTATTATTTATTTTATAGGTATACAAAGCCGTACTTTTTTTTATAGCTTCACGCTTAAGTAGGGTAGACAGTTTAAAACAGGTATTAATTATTTTCGAAAGATTACGCGTGGCGAAATTTAACGCTGCTTAATCATAAGGACTTGATGAAGATGTTTAATTGCATTCAATGGTTGTGGATTTCAATTTCATACCAGAGATTATTCTGAATCGAGTAAAACAAAGAATCTAGCTTAAAGTTCCCTCTCGGGGCAATGAAACATTTAATATTTTCATTTCTTTGGGTGGTAACAAAGCAAATGGCGGCGTTGAGTTCCACCATTCAACACATAATGTGTCAAGAATTCGGCAGAAAGTAGGGAACGGGTGGTTTAACACTAGGTTTCTGTCATTTGCGGGAAACAGCGTGAAGCTAAAAAATCAAGCTATGCAGGCCGAAGCCAGAAACTATAAAACATAACTATAACAAAATTAAAATTGACAACTTTTGCAAGCAAAAATGTTCAACAACACGATATTAATAGATAATTTATTATTATTTTATTAATTTTAATATAATATGTGAGTATTTATAGCATTCTCATATACTTATACCTAAGAGTAAGGACAATCTACGTTAATTAAAGCACATGCCTAATTAATTCGATAACGGTAAAATAAACAAACATTATCCTTAGACCTCAGCACATATCACATGGAAATCCCGCGGATTAGCAATAAGGAAAAAAATATTATTCGATCTGTTTGTTTAAATATGTTACTTTTTATAGCACTCTGAGAAGATCACATGTGATGCATTACATGTTATCTATTTTCCGTCTTTTTTAAATACTCTATACATATTTCGCGTGTTTGTGTTAAGTAAAGAAGTTAAACGCTGCGCTTTTAACACAATAAAACGTTAAATATTAGCGGATAGAAATTTTAATATTAAAAATTGTCGGTAATAATTTCATAAAAGATTCCCTAAAAGATACTAAAATTACCCTGAATATATCTCATCCGCTTGAACCATTTTCTGAAAATAAATATAGGATAAGCATATATTTTGTAAATATTATTTGTATCCTCATACATTAACAAAGAAAATATAAAATATTTGAAAATATATAAATTACTGTTTTACTAGTTTAATTCAACGACTTTGTCTGTGTGCGAAGAATTCGGAGTTGGATCCATAGACAAACAAAAGCCTATTCCATCATAAATTTATTACAGTTATTTAATCATGTGATTTCCTGGGATAAAAAGATATCCTATTAGTTAATATTGGTTATAAACATTTTGTGCGTCAAGACTCAACCAACTTCAATAACCTTTTAAACAAAAATCCAGAAAATCAGCTTTCACGCTTTTTCTTGCATAGCAGGGTAGGCAGAGAACATATTGTAATCAACTCAATGTGGCAATTTGGCTATATTATATCAAAATATATATTTAATATTACTATTTTATATAAAAATAAAATACAAAAACAAACATTCACTTAACTGTGTATCGAACCTACAACCATTGCGTTTACAGTCGGACACTGATCCACTTACGCATGCCCCTTCGATATCGTTTCTTAGTAGTCACCGTATAAACTTGTTTAGGTGCCTAATACATATTAATATACCTACAATGAAATAGGGCATCATAAAATAAAGCTGATTGTAAAACAGCCGAAATCTTTGAATAAAAAAAACGGTAGAACACTCCATCAGTGAGTGATGGAAACATACATAAGTAATTGCGCACTTACAATAAAAGATTGTTATAAAAATGTCTCTAGATAAATTTTAACGAATTATTTACAAAACATTTATCGATTATAATGAAACAAAAATGACAAAGCTGATAATTTTATAATTTATCAAGTTGTCGTATCAATATTACGCCTTACCTAATTTTTGGTCTATTGCTATTGTTATAATCAACATATCTGAATCTAAATATATAAATATTTGTTAATGCTTTTGGGAAATACTATAAAAATTAACCCAGGTTTAATCACTGCGTATATAAGAAATTGTAAATACTTCTTTGACTGGTCATATCGTGGAATCAACACCGCGTTTTATTTGTTACTAGCGGCTCGCCCACGGCTTCGCCCGTTTAAAATACATGATTATTGATTTAATATGCACAATTGATTGACAACTACAATGATTTCTAATATGATTTTTTTACGACATTATCGTCAAAGATTTTTTGATTGTTTTAAATAAAAAAATACGACCATTGTTGATATTTGATATTTACAAAATATACATAAAGCTAATTATTTATTACACGTATATATTTTTGTAACTTTATGTTCTTTTTACCTATATAATATACTCTGTTAAATGTGCTGATGTCAGTGAATAATTTAATTTACTCATTCCGAAACAGCCTTAAATGTTAAATTATTGATTTGAAGGATTCATAATATTCTTTATGAAATAACTGTAATAATTGCATATTAACTCTTGTACAGTTTTTAAATTAGTTACATATATTATATGAACGAACCAACCAAAAATTTTTTGTATTTACTTGATATTTCTTTCAAGATCGTTCTTTATCTCTGTGTTGAATTAATTACGACTTAAACTTAACTGTTATGATTTATGAAGGTAATCTCCACTAACAATTCAATTTTGTTTACTTTACTGTATAAAATATTATATAATAGTGCTTCAAAAATATATATTTTTATCAACAGTCATATAACCCAGACGTTTCGAACGTCATTTTTTGCCAGGGTCATACCAGCGCGATTGCTATATAATATTCGCAGGCAAGCTAATGCCTTGAGTTCATTCAAATGACGATAACTTTTTTTTAATGAACCGATTTTGATGAACCAAACTTTAGTACTTAAGTTGAGTTAAAACAAAGCAATTGGTGAAATTTTCAAGTAAATCGGTTCAGTACTTTCAGAGAAAAATGCGGACAGAAATATGTCGACAGACAGACAGACAGACAGACAGACAAGAAATTAAAAAAAAATATTTTTGCTTTCTATTATACTTTTTAAGTGTCCCTCTATCCATTTCAGTCAAAATTACTAAATGTACAGACAAAATATTTTTACTGTCTTATTATATATAGAGACTAGCGCAAGGAAAATGTTAATAAATCAATCTTTCGAGTCGAGCATCGAAATCACAACCGCGTCAACACGCAGCCGCGGTGCCGACGAACAATGATGGCACATATTTGCATATGAGGGATAGAATATTGAAATAAAAATATATTTCTAACTGATGTAAATATTTGCTAAATATACGTACAACAACTTACATACTATATAATACATATAAATACCTACTTACATCTAAAATTTCAGAATTCAATATCAGGAGTCGATCAACTTTACCTTCAAACAGAAAATACTTAAACTATTATATCGGATACTGAAACACCTGAGTAGAAAAAATGAAATCATTTTTACAAGAAAAATGCTTATCAAAGTATATTTTTCGGGTACAATCATTAAAATAAACTTATAATCTAAATAATAAGCATATTATATCTTTATTTATAATCAGTGATGGGATTACAGGTAGGTAATGAACGAGCTGTGACTAATGTTTTAAAAGTTGACGCTTTTTTAATGCTATCACTTTCAATTATGTCCATGGATACAGAAATTATTAACATTTTATATTTTTTAAATATTGTGCAATATTTTAAAATTATTTAATATGTATATTTGATAGATCTATTTTTTACAAGAACGTTAAAGGTTAACACCATAATAAAAGAAAGAAGCAAACATAACAAAAAAATATATTATTATATTTTTTTTTAAATATTATGTGATTGCTATTATCCCTTACTCTTGCACGTTTCTGTATATAACTGTTTATGTAAAAAAAATATTTTTAAAACGCAATTAAGCAAGTGTATTTTATAATATTATCATCATCATTTCCTTATAATGTAATAGAAATTTGTTTTATGATATTGTTTTATAAGTAGGTACTTAGGTAGATAGCTATGAATTCTGTAAATAAATCCAGCTATAAATAATAAAATAATGAAAAAAAAACAATTATATCTAAGCAGACTATCAGCCTTTAACAACAACAGTCCATAAATTACACTTCGATATCTGCTAAAGGTATTTTAAATATTGTCATAATAATACAGCTATCAGTAAACACATTGTATCTAAACACATAAATAATTTCTATGCAGTTGTCATACAGATAATAATTGTAATTGTAAATCAAATTTCATTGTATAATTATAATATGAAAATACTGTCTTATGATGTCTATTCCTAATGGAAACTTTTTTTTTTCAGATTACTTTTTAAGTTTCTTCTTATTACAATTCAAACTACTACTACATTTTTATATATAATCTATTTTTACATGAATAAATGAATACAATGATTACAATGAAATAAAAAATATGTCTGTGGTTGTTTTAAAGCGCCTTTTGTCTGTGGTTGTTTTACTAAATTCTAGCATGGTGAATATATTCGTTATTTTTTGCTGATAAAGAATGGAGATTAACGGCTTATCGACATAAAAAATGTTTAAATTTTAGTATCTAATGCTAAAACATCACCATTTATAAATCAATTCTTTTTGCCAAAACATACATTGACTATTAAGATATGAAAATATTAATATTTTTGTTTTAACTACAATAAGAATTAAATTTAGGATAACGTGCGATTAATACCCTAGATTTTATTACATATGCGTTGGAAATTTTTAATTATTCAATAATATAATAATTCAACGTAATCGGAAACACATTTTACAAAACCCGACGTTTCAAACCCTACAATGGTCCGTGGTCAGATAGAAAGTATGTCTATACTTCTTGTGTTAGATAGTCAATTTATCACGGAATACAATTACATCATATTATATTTTTATATAACCTTCTAGCAATCGAATTCACTTTAATAGTGTTTACAACCATACGCTCGTGCTACTGCGCTACGAGGTCCTCGGAAAAAAAAAATAATTTAAAATTAAATCTTATACACTAGTCACTGCACCTGCAACTTATCTCGAAGTCTACCTTTTACGTAGTGTAAAAACCGGTTAAGGATAAAGTAGAATACATTTACCAGCTATTACTGGGAAAAACGTCTTACATGAAATAAAACAATTATCATTTTATTATTTATCGATTATTTGATATTTCTTGAAGGTAAATACCCTGTCGATAAAGACGGAAATATCATATAATTAATTATTATTAATATTGTTGACTAAAATACGATAAATTAGCAAAATTATAAAGATATTGTGTAAGCATATATGTCCATAACTTCGTACCTATATGGGGCATTTCATGCGAAGCGGACAGGTAAAAAAAAGCCGAAGTCTCCGATTTTAGTTTATTTTTAATATTTACTTAGACGTTTATGGGTCCTCAACACAACTGCACAATATTTTGGTAGTAGGTAGTATTTAGTTTAGGAATTATCTATACTCTAAATCTCATACTTGTGCTCTAAATCTCATCATCCAGTATCAATAAGTGACAAATAAATAAATAAACTAGTGGCTCATTAAATGAGCTTTCTTATGATATTTTAATTAATTAAAATTATTTTATTTTTCATGAAATTTCAGTTACACGAGTATAGCATTCATCTTTTTTTTCATTGTTTTAAAAAGAACTAATAGTCCCAGTAGGTCCCCAGGTACGAGTGAAATGAACACATCTCATCCCAATCTGCTGACTTGTGCTACACGCGACGAGTTGCGATTGCTCTGACTGCCGCGCTTAATTGGCACGACACTCCGCAATAAGCAGGGTAGGTAGAGGAAATATGAAAACGTAATGTTAAGCACTCCGCTCCTGTGAAGACATTTCTCCACTTTTCGCCAAATTCTGGGCGCACTGCGTATTGACTGGCAAAACTCAGCGTGGTTACCAGACCGAGGAAATGAAAATATTTACTGCTCCGACTGGAAAATGAACCCACAACTGTGCTCCAAGGGTCCGTAAGCCTGGATATTTGATATTAAATTCAGCCTGATATCTCCACCCGATTCAGATAAATGGTCTTGACAAATGATCAGTAATGTTATCCTATAAGAGTTCCCTTTTTTTCTTTTGGGGTACAGGACCCTAAAAAGAAATAGTAATACACTTCATCTTGAAGGACAATGATAAATAAAACTCCAGACATAAAACATGTATATAAAATATATTGCAATAAGAAAGCCGCGCCCGTACTCGGACGCGTCTTACGTATCAACGACGGAGGCTGCACGCTGATGATTTGGCGCGTTGGATCTTCTTTAGCAGAATCTATAAAAAAAAACGTACATGATATACATTATAAACGTAAAATGGTATCATTTTACGTTTATAATTTAATATATCTCTCGCATTTCGGGAAATAAGTACCGAAAAGGTAGCGTAATATGTTATGATTGTTTTTATAAAAAATCATTGTATTTGAAAATCAGCGAGATTCAAACTCGCAACCATCACGTTAGGCCGATTGCGGCATCTTAAAGCCATCAAAATATGATTTTGCCATTTTAATACCTAAAGATTGATAATGCTTTCATTCCTTTTATAATATAAGAAGGCCGTATTGAGTGTAAGAAGGGAAAACAACCTACAAATTAAAAAAACGATTTCTATTTTTTTCTTTGTCCTGATTAATGAATTATGTGAGCTAAATAATTAAGTTAACACCAGAGGTTGTTGTTGTGAGATTTTGCTATATTTTTTCATTAGGCATTATTAACTTTCTTTGAAGAATATTCGAAAATATGGCAATATAAAAGGAAAGAAACATCAAGTTTACAATCAGACACCACTTCGGGCATCTATTTTGTTACTTACCATATTATCATGTTCAATTTTTCTCTGCTGCATCTTTCTATGCACAGCTGCGGCCGGTAATGGCCGCTTTGGCTGATCTCTCGTGGGTAAAGAGGACTTCTTATTGTTTCTAGCACTTAAGATTTTGTTTAGCAATATATGATTATGCCTCTCTATTTCACGCAGCCTCTCATTCGTGAAGGACATGTTGATGCGACGTGTTGGTGGTACTGATACTGATCTGGAATAATCAGGTAGGTGATTCTTAATGTTTATATTATAATAACATATTATTTTAAAAAGAATTGATAAGGTTTCTAAGTTTGTTTACCACTCTCAATATAATAAGTTGAAAAAATATGAAAAAATAATTGTGTTTTCTTTATTTTAAGTTATATTTCAGTTCTCTTTTTTTAACCTTTATATTAAAATATTCATATTCATATTTTAGGCAGGAATACTTTTCTATAATAAAAAATAATATAGATATGTGAACAAAAAATTGGAAATACAGTCTAATAAGCACATTACCCTCCTTTATGATGCACAGTTGAAAAAGAATATAAAAAAAACATACATAGTAAAGTATAATAAACAATAAAATTTATTTATATATTCCTTCTAAAATTTTATCATATAAATCTCTATAAATAGGTCTCAATGAAAAACATCAATCTATGCTCCCTTACCCATAATCTGAAGATCTACCAGATACTGATGGTGGTTTCTGACTAGATATTGATGACTGACTCTTTGTTAGCTTTGCTGGGGCTTTAACTTGTATTTTACTTGTGCCATTACTTAAAGAAACTTGGTTTTTATTATCTTTTAACTCTATCTCACTTACATCTTCCTCTTCAAACTCATCAGAATAATGAGCTTCATCATCATTATCATCATCATCATTATGTGTACTATCATTATCATTATCAGACTCTGGTTCTTCATATACACATGTCTCAACACATATATTTGGAGGTTTTTTTACAGCATCAACTATGCATCCCATTTCTGAAAACTCCTTTGATAGTTCATTTATTTCATTATTATTCTCCTCCTGATAAAACTGTTTACATTTCATTTTATTAGAGTCACCGGATGAATATTCTGTGTCTATATATCCCATTTTTTCTACATGGCTTTCCGTGAGTGACATTGTGTAAGCGTGCAGCTAATACTAATATGGCAGCAGCTATAATAAAAGAAGTTTAATTAAATTGTGCCAATAGTTTATGTTGGTTAGTGATTTCTATTGTGTTTTAGTAATAGTAAAAATATTTAAGGTGTCTTAATCTGTTACTATAATTATATTCACACGACTGGCTACGTTTTAAGAATATTACAAAAGTATAGTCTTATTTTCTACATAAAAGTACAGTGTTAAATGAATACATACCACAATAAGTTAATAAAACTCCTTTTAAACTATTTCTAAAATAAATTTACAAATCCTTTTGCACTACTGCCTACAGCAAGTAAAATTATTTAAGCGCAATTATGAAACTATTGATAAGTACAAAAGAAAATTCTTGTAAAATACATAAAAGACACAGTATTTTGTCATAATTATTTTATTTTTAGAATCTTACAATTCGTACACTCTTCTTACAGTCAGCCAGATTTAATATTGTTTAATAAATGCACCTTTTTGGTAAAATATATATTTTAGTAAAATAATATTGAGCAAATACATAGTTATTGACGAAAATCAATAATTATCATAACAACAAGCAAACAAATATCGCGCCACTCACTTGTCATTTTTTATTTAAAATATTGCCATTTGAACGTTTAGATATAAATGTACAAAATGAAATAATTTGAGAAATCGAACAAAACTATATTTGTAATGAACATAAGATATTTTTTTGATAGAAATTGATAGGACCGTCTTTATAATTTACTTTATTCAATATTATCAATTTTCCCTTTAATAAGGGAAGTTTACAAACTTGGGAAACACTTAAATATATTATTCAACATTACCAATTAACGTTTCGTTGTACGTAGGGTAGAGTGAGTGGAAATTGTTTACAATATAAAAAGTATCAAGTAATAAAAATAAAGATTTCTTTTTATTAGATTTATAATATTTTTTTTATCATAGGTTAAATGAATAATAAATATTATATTTATGTATCTATTCATCATTAGAAATTTCAATATTATGATTATAGCACTGTAATTTTTACGTTCGACCAGCTGGTAGTATGTCATATTGACATTTAATTCATTCGCCAATCATTCATAAACGTAGAAGAAAGAAAATACCTTTGAATAGGCCAACAAATTAACGAAGTGAAATAATGATTTCTCGTTAAAATTTACGTTTATCAATCATTTTTTTACAATATCTTCAAAATGGTGACGATAATAAAGAACCAGTTATTAAAACATCTATCGAGGTGCGTTCTCTATAATTATATTTGTATATGAGGAGAAAGATAAGAGATATACTTGCTAATTTAATAAAATAACAATGTATATGTATTTTATACTAATAATCTGCCTATATATTTAAACCATATTAGCTGTAACCTTCATCTACCCTTCGGTTAATTTTACGAGATTTTTTCATAATGTAATGTAATGCCCTTAAAATAGACTATGTTACATTAATTTTATAACTAAAATTTATTATTAATTTTACATTTTAAATAATGATGATTAATGAATGATTTAATATGTGAACAATGAAAGGGAACATCCTATATAATATGTTAACATTTCTTTTTCTCAGGTTTACAAAAAATCTGTCACCAGAACAGATCTCTCTTTCCGCTCTTAGAGGATCCGGTGAACTGCAAGACTTGACTTTAGATGAAGATCTTCTGACTGACCTACTGGAACTGCCCGGATGGGTGCGCCTGACATCAGCTAAATGCAACCGTGCCTCATTCAGGATTCAGTGGACCAAACTTAAAACAGTTCCTATTGTGTTGGTAAGTTTTTTGGACATAGCGTGATGGGGAGATGGAACATAAAACCTAGTTTTAAAACAGTGAGACATTATATATTGAAAGATGAAACTACCGCCATGTTTTGTCTCCTTCGTAAGTTATAGAATAAAAATAATTCATTTCTCCAAGTAGAAATTGAACCTACATCAGTTGTATTACACATTACACTGTGCAGTCAAACACTACCTCACACATGCTATTGATCAGATATTTTAAAATAAACCTATGTTTTGTGTAAAATATGCAGCATTTCACCATACTTTAGGCATATATATTTCATAAATAAAGTATTCATTACATTTTTATTATTAACTATAATATGTTAGTTTTATCTGAATGTGTTTAAGGTCATCAGGGAGAGGGAGTAGTGTGCCCACATCTGACTTTAATAGTATTGATTATGGGTTTGGGTCCCCTTGGGAAAATATTTTCTTTCATATCTCTGTTCAGGCAAGATAAAGTGTTGTGATGAACTCCATTACTATTTTTTTTATTTAAAGAATTTTATTTTATTTGTATATCTAGTATTGAAATTTATTTAAAGTGTTTTGCTAATGACGCAAATAAATTACTGAGATACTTTCATTTTAAATACATAATTAAAGAAATGAGCTTTAGGAGAGTTGTGGTGCAGAGGCAAATTTATAGTTGTGGGTTCGATAACCACTCCAGGAAATAAAAAGTTTAATATTTTCATTCCTCTGGTATTCCGATAATGAGGAACATAATCTTAACACTAGGTTCCCTCTGCCTACCCTACTGTGTCCTGCAATATAGAAAAAGTGTATTACTCAATACTAGGTTCACTCTGTCTATCACCCAATTTGCAGGGGTAGCTTCAAAAGAATAAAATCATTAAAAATAACAAAAGTCTATTGTAAAGTCTAGGTAAGTCTATTGGAAATTGATAGATTAGACATGATGGTAGAATTATTGTATACCAAACCAATCAAGCCCCGGCTCCATATCAATATTTAATTAATTCCATATTGACACACTCCAAAGAAAATACATTAATGTAACGTAGACATGGCTGAACAATGTACCGAATTAGCAATGCTTCGTTGAAAATACGGCCTTGATCTTCATTCGCGCTTATTGGTTTACGTCGTAGATTTTATAACTTATAATTAGACACGCCGATTGCACTTCGACTTAAATTTTGTTTATGTTGATTATTTTTTGTTTCTTTATTTATTTTATTTTATATTTTTAATGGGTGGTACCTAACACGTATATATATATACATTTGTCCCAAAGATATCTCTCTCTCCCTCTGTCTCTATCTATCTCTTCTATCTCTGTAGTCAGTACCTCATGTCTGAGGATCCTGGTCAGCATCTGGAGTACATAACCTTATGATAATTTTGTCACTCTGTATTTCACTGTCTGGAGATTAGAAACAGACTGCGTGTTCAATTATTTATTCACTTTAATAATTAAAAATGTTTTTAAGTATTCTTTGCTATGGTATGCAAATGACGCATATTGAGCATGTCTAAGTAACAATATGCACGCGACAAACTCAAGTTAACATAGTTTCTCATTAATATTTTTAATTAAAATTTTCAGAAACGTGAAACGTGTAAAAATAACAATACACTGTATTCTAATAAAGCTTGTTTGGTTAAGAGAAGTAATATTTTAAGTAAATTTTTTGTTTTCAAGTACGTATGTTGCTAAACCGTTTCAATAACAAGTCCTATTTACGATAATGATGTAAGTGTACTTAGTTATTTAAAATCAATTCATTTGTTAGGCCGCCGAGGCGCAGGGGCAACACAAGGGTGTGACTGTAACGCGACGGTTGTGGGTTCAATCCCCACTCGAAATGGAAACTTTCCGATTGAACAAATGATTAAGATTAAGTTATACGGTTAGTCCCCCAGTAGTAAGAACGATTGTATTTTGATATAAACACAGTTTTCAGGTTTAATTACACAAAGCAGTGTTGTGTTCTGCTACCCAAAATGTAAATGAGCGAGCCAGAATGTGGTAAACAAAGTACGATAAAGTTTGTCGACCGTACGGTCGACAAATCGAGGCCGCCCAGTTTCAGTAAAATCTTAACTTCAGCTCGGCCGTACTATTCAAATAGCATGCGAGATACGCTAAATCTATTAAAAAGTTTTACATTTTTAGCACACACAGATCAACTAAATAACATGTCTAAATCTAGTTTTTGTATAAATTTTTGTTATATTTACAAAGACGGCGTCTTGACGCAAAGGCACAAGGGTCAACGTGACGCTTGTGGGTTCGATTTCCACTAAGTTGAATGAAATATTTAATATTTTCATTTTCTTACTCTGGTAACGAGGCCATGTGCGGCGTTGAGATCCACCACTCACAATGTATACATGCAATGGCTCCAGAATTCGGCAGAAAGTGAAAGTGAAGAGAGTGAGAAGTGGAAGTGTCTTAATAGTGAACGAAGTGTTTTAACACTAGGTTCCCACGTTCCCTCTACTTACTCTCCTATGTAAAAAATACAGTGTGAAGGTAAAAAAGTATAACAAACTATTATTGTTTCAGAATCTAGACGAAGTGCATATAGCGTTGGAAGTATGTGCTGAGCCGCGGGCTATGAACCCGGGTGCTACGGACTCTATGCCCGTGCCGGGGAAGTACAGCTATATACATAAGGTGACTTACATTAGTGTAGAGTACTGTCTAGTTGTTTACTACAGTGTTACATAAGTAGCACTTGCTATATTAATCTGATTAGTCGATTAGCGCTGTGTTTTAGTAGTAATCATATTTTTAGAGGAAGATAGTTAGTAATATATATAATTTTAACAGAAGCTTTTTCATTATTCCAAATTTTAATCTGTCTTACTTCCAAATTTATATTCAAATTAGTTTACCTTTAAACTATTATTAAGATTTCATTTCAATTTATCTTCGAAATACATAAATATTGTGTTATGTGTGCATCTATTAGTACAGTAAGGCTCTAAATAATAAATCTACAGGTTTCTAAGCGCTATTATTGTCTTATGTATTACGAAATGCAGTAGTAGCGCTTAGCAATTTTTTTTTTATATATTTTTAAATATTTTTTTTCTAAATTTAATTATAACTAAATAATCCTTTTTTTACCAGGTAATAGACGGGATATCAGTGGCTGTGAACCTAGTGCAAATAGATTTCAAATGTGATTCTTTCACCAGTAGTGTTCAGGTAAGATCTGTTACTTATTATTAAAACAAAAAGAAGCTGAATATATAAAAGACTTGGCATCTGTCAAAACACTTTTATCTTTAAAAAACGGCATTGTTTTGCATATTGTTTTTTGTATATATGTATTGAATTTGAATTGGGATTAAATCCGTTCTCCACTTTCTGCTGAATTCTCGAGGCATTGCGTCTTGAGTGGCTAAATTCTACGCCACGCTTTGCTTTGTTACCAAAGTGAGTTGAAATCGAACCCATAACCGCCGCATTCACAGTCACATGCTTGTGCCACTGCGCTATGACGGCCTCAGCGCGCGTATGCAATACAAAAAAAAATCAGCGCGCTCAGTCTGTTCGACGTCACTATGATCGTATTTGTTTATAATTTATTTTGTTGTTTTCATTTTCCTCATGTTATCAATAAATCGAGTGAACCTACCTACGTTTATAACTTGAATAAGGAAAATTCAACATTTAGTTATTTTAAAAATGCTCTCTTATCCGACTTCTGTAAAAGAAGGAGGTTATCAATTCGACTGTATTTCTTTTATGTTTGTTACCTCAGAACTTTTGACTGGATGAACCGAATTTTATATATTTTTACTATTGAATGCTTGAGCTTTTTAATTTGAAAGGGTTACACTTGAAGGGTTGAGAGTTTGGTAAAAGCTTGGTTAGGTTCTGATTATGAAATCCGGTTCAAATTAAAAAGTCGGCTTTTTTTACTGAAAATTATAATTATTTTAAGAGACATATATGTGGGTTCAAACGTTTGTTTTTTTTCTTGTTGCTAATAATTAATATATGTTTTTTTATTGTGTAATTTTCTTCTAAGCAATATTATTTATATAATTTTTTTTTTCAGATATCACGAGTGACAGTGGAGTCCCGAACGCCTGAAGGAAGAAAGGGCGACCTAAGACTGACCCGGATCAAATCTCCTGACACTGGCCAACTGCTTATATTTAAGGTAAGCATAGCAATAGCAGATAATTTAATACTTCTTAAAAACTATATACTTTTTAAGAAGTATTAAAGATAAATATTTAAAATAATTAGTAAATATTTCCTGTAAGCGTTTAGCTGCGGCTTCGCCCTCGTGGTCAAGATGGATTCAACTGGCAGCATTGGTGTATCTAGAGATTATTTGCCTCCCAGGCCTGGATTTTAGATTTAAATAGATTTGTAAGCGTAACAGAGTGGACACAGACCATCGAGCTCCAGTGTATGACATATATTTCAATTGATTTCTTCTGCCGCCTACCCTGCTATGTGCGGGATAAAGCGTGAAGCTAAAAAAAAATGATTAAAAAAGCCTATTCAGTAACGATTACATATTTTGCTTAAATGTAATTCATACAAAAACAATCTTCTAAAATTTTTGGTTTTTATCAAACCAGCTGGCCTCATTAAAATGATAAATAACTTCATAACTAACTGTTCACATTGTTAGTTTAATTTCACTTAAGGTTATTTGAATTTATGTATTTTTTGAAAATCTAATGTTTTTTAAAATACAAATTAAATAAAATTGCTTAATTAAATATCAAAACTTAAGCTAATTTATCCAAAAAATAGCCTCCACGCCAACTCTCAAGTCTTGAAGTTTGTCACATTCTAAGTGTCGAGCAGGTAAAGTGGATTTCATTAATAAAAAAAATCAGCTTCACGCTGTATCCCGCACACGGCAGGGTAGGCAGAGGGAACCTAGTGTTAAGACACTCCGTTCCCCACTTTCTGCCGAATTCTGGAGGCATTCCGGTTTTACAGTCACACTTCGTGCCGCTGCGCCACGACCGGCCGGTTACATTAAAATGATTAATAAGATGTTAATATAGATATATACTTAGCTTTTGTTGATAAATGGACTATTGAACCACAAGTTCCTGAGATTAGCCCTAAACGAACTTTAAGTGTTGCTTTATAGTATTAGTAACGATTAACCTACTACAGTACAGCAGGTCGAAGAAATTTTGGACACCTAGGTCTTATGTGTCCTACATGTATCTATGTGTACGTAAATCTCAATTATTTCTATTTTACCAAGAGGGCGACGCCGCAGGTCAAAACTAGTCTATACAAAATATTATTTTTATATCAGGAATTGGAATGGCAAAGCGCTCGTATAGAAGCCAAGGCACATGGTGCTGCAGCGGCCAACTTACCGCCATTGAGATTACTGTTGGGGAATACACATTGTCGGATAGTTATCAAGAAACGACTGTCAGGTTAGTTATCGATTGGATGTGTATTATTAAGTGTAAACAAACTTTGGCGGTTTACTGTTTAATAATTATTTGGTCAATTACCAGCAGAGTGTGTGTACATTAGTACTAGTGTGTTCTTGAGTACTCTGAGTGCACTAGGTTCACTCTGAGTGCGTGTATACTGATACACCGTGTATCACAGTATAGAATATTCATTTCCTCGATATAATTTTTTTTATTCATTAATAGTGTAATTTTTATTAATTTATGTTATTCCACAGATTGTGCAGTCCTAGGTTCTCGCCTGGTTCTGCGACCGGAACCTCTGGCGTGGGCGTTGACTGATGGACAATTGCGAGCGGCTTTGGCTTGCGCCGCTGCCTTGGCTGATCCTGTCAGGAAGGCCACGCAAATGGCGACTAGGACTAAGGCTGCTCATAAGGTAGGGTTAATAAAGGCATTTTATTATAAGCTACGTTAGATGGTGGCGTGGAGAACCGGATATATTAACACTAAGTTCCCTCTGCCTCCCCTGCTGTATGCAGGATGCAGCATGACGCTGAAAAAAATACTTAGATTATTTTTTAATAATTTTATGACCTATACAGATAAAAGAAGAACCGAAAGACCAAATACATAGTAGACCGACATCAGGTGAAAAAGATATCTTAGCTCGAATGTTCGCTAAACATGATGTTCGAGAAACTTCCTACCATCTACTCGCGCCGAGAATAGACTTGCATCTGTGTGATGATCCAGGATGTAAGTAACAACTTATTTATAATATTTTTAAAGTGTTATTCCACATTTCAAAAATAAAATTATTTTTATAGAAAACATGAATATATTAGAATCCTTTATAAATACTTCAAACGAAGCGAAATTTGAACTCATGTCCTTTTGAATAACACACTAACGACATATACTATGTTGTCAAATATATATTTCTAATAAATAGAACTCAGTGAGAAAAAATATTTTTTCTTTGATACTGCAATATTGTGTAATAAGATCGATATATTCTTATGTAATATAATGTATTTTCCAGTGGGTAGATCAGAAATGCCACAACTCGCCAACGGTGGTGCGCTACAAGTGACCCTAGTCAGTATGCAAGCGGACTTGTTTCCCTATCACAAAGCTTCCAATGATAGAAGACACTGGCGAGGATATAGGTGAGGAATAATATATTTTTTATACCTTCACACTGTATCCCACATATAGGTTGTTCACAAGATCTTGTTGAGGAAATTAAACTCATATGGTGTTGCAGGTGTTTTTCTCGATTGGTTGGGTTGTTATTTATCTGAACGCTAATTTTTTGTAGTGGTTAACGGATTTACTTCCTATTCATGTAACATGAATAGGCCGGTCGTGGCGCAGCGGCACGAGGTGTGACTGCAAAACCGACTGGTTGTGGGTTCGATCCCCACTCGAGGAGATGAAATATTTACCTTAATTTATATTTCCATTTCTTCGCTCTGGTGTCGAGGTTAAGCGCGGCGTTGAGTTCTGCCACTCAACACGCAATGCCTCCAGAATTCGGCAGAAAGTGGGGAACGAAGTGTCTTAACACTAGGTTCCCTCTGCCTACCCTGCTGTGTGCGGGATACAGCGTGAAGCTAATTTATTTATTTTATTTTTCATGTAACATATTATCTGGTGTTGCAAAAGGCTCACACCTTGGTCCAGTATTGTTCAATATATTTATCAATGATCTTCCACTATACTTTGATTATTCCACTCCATTGTTATTTGCAGACGATTTAAAGTTATATAAAATTATTGAAACTTGGGAGGACGTAGAAAATTTTCAAAAAGACATACATGCTCTGGTTAGTTGGTGTCAGAATAATGGTATGGAGCTGAATGTATCAAAATGCTTCCATATAAAATTTACAAGAAAGAATAATTTTATACCGTCAGTTTACTTCATTAAGAATGCGCAAATCAGTGAGATACAGACCATAAAAGACTTAGGAATCACAATTGATAGCAGGTTAACTTTAGTACCTCATATGGATTCATTGATAAAGAAAGCTTCAAGAATGTTAGGGTTTGTAATTAGATTTTCTAGATTGTTTAAAAAGCCCACAACTAAAATAATTTTATACAACTGTCTTGTAAGATCAATGTTGGAGTACGGGAGCGTTGTTTGGCGTCCTCATTTTGCAACACATATGCTGCGTATTGAACGGGTGCAAAAGAGATTTGTTAGACATCTCACGTATTCTTTTAATGGAGTTAATCGTGACAGGTACTCTTATACAGAGTCATTACATTACTTTAAAATATTCGATCTAAACACTCGGAGAGACGCTATTGACCTGGTTTTCTTATATAAATTGGTAAATTATCACATATATTGTCCGCGTCTTCTCTCAAAACTCTCTTTTACTATACCCCGTAAAATACCTCGGGAACCCATCCGTTTGTTTGCACAACCGCGACGGACAACAAAATTGGGATCAAACTCTCCTATTGCAAGGCTTACCTCACTTTATAATATGAAATGTAGTGTACCCACGGATATTGACATCTTTAAAATGTCTAAAACAGCTTTTAAGAAAGCAATACAATGTATGTAAATTATGTTATAATTGATGCTCCTGGTAATATTGTTTATATTGGTTTATAGTATATTTTTATATAATTTTAATCCGTTTTTATATATTAGCAAATCTATGTTTATATAAATTACCGTTTCACTATTGTTCACAGTCACTTTATTTTGCATGCAGTGTTTACCTTTAAGTGCCTGTACATTAATTGTTTTTAATTTTTAAGTTAGATTTACTTGAAATGTAATAATGTATGAGCCGTTGGTAAACTTAATAAAATAAAATAAAAATAAATAAAATAAAAAAATAGCAGGGTAGGCAGAGGGAACCTACTATTAAGGTAATCCATTCCCGACTTAGACTTCGTTTATAAGCTAATCTTTTATACGTTATCTCATTCCATACAGTCACTCATTCATACATACATTCATTCACCAATACAAATTTACAAATACAATTTTGTGCGTACCACAGTCATTATTACTCAAGCCACCAACGAAAATAGACCTGTGGGTCTAATGAGTAAGGTCTAGAACCTTTGAAATATATAATTAAGGGTAAAGAACCGACTTGTATTCATTTTGTCAATGTAAATCATAGTCAAGCTAAATAATTCTTATAATTAAAAAAATGCATTTTTTTATTTAATTTGTCAACGAACAGGGAAGCAGCTACACCGCACAGTCAGTGGTTGTCGCAGGCGTTGTCGTCATTTTGTACCACGCTGCTCGACACGTTGGACCCTAGACCCTTAACGCCTGGGAATAAGGTATAAAATTGATTAAATTTATGTATATACTGTTAATCAAGTACAGTAGGTTTATCAGCAGGGTCGACGAGTCGTGGCCGCCCTAAAGTTAAGTGAAGATGGCTGTGCAGATTCGATTTTAGGATTTTTCTTACTTTTGATTATTGTTATCCCGAGTCAACTAATGAAAAAAAAGGAAATGTGCAATACTTCACAGAGGCAAACTTCAAGGCGCCCACGATTCGTCGGTCGTACTTTAACAATAATTATTGATAAACTGAATAAAAAAATAGTGAGAATAGTCGTTGCGCAGCGTTACAAGCTGCAAAACTGACAGATTGTGGATTCGAGACCCACTCGAAGAAATAAAATATTGAACATTTTTATTTCTTCGCTCTGGTGTCGAGGCAAAGCGCGGTGCTGAGTTTAATCACTTAACATACAATGCCTCAAAAATCAGTGGAAAGTGGGGAGCCGAGTGTTTTAGCACTGCCCTCCCTCTGCCTACGCTGCTGCATACAAAATACAGCGTTGTCTTTATAAATAATCCTATTTTTTTTGCATCGAAATCTAATGTTATTTCCCTTCCAGCCACAAACAACAGAACAGATAGAAGAACCAGTGCCCAACGGTATAAATCACTGCGCATCTGCGCCTGCGCAGAGCACTCCTGCGCCCGCTCCGTCCAATACCACTACCTCACAAGGTTTTTATATTTTTTTGTGTTTGTAAGTTTTTGTAATAGTTTTCACGAAGTACACTGAACTTAAGGTAAATAGAATAATAACAAAAATAACGGATGTTATTTTTTTTGTAAATAGATATAAAATTTATATTTATATACATATTTCAAAGTAATTAAATAATTAATTAATCAGTGAATGTTTGTGCGTCTGAAGAGCGAGTTTTTTTTGTTTATTTTTCACATAATCATTATTGACATTGAAATATCAATTTGAGTTTCATTTGGTAATAAATATACAGGATGGAAGAGGCAGCGCTCCTTTTACGGAAACAGCATATAGGGTAAAATATTTCAAACCTATACCTAAAGAAATTAATCTAGATGCCTCTACAGTTTGGACGTAGGATTTTTTTTTCATTTCACAATTTTTATTTATACCTGTATTTCGTGTGACGCGGTTACGTAAAGATCCCAATAACATAAACACTTATTACTACAAAAATACTACTAAAGGTTAAACAACTTTGAACTTTATCGCCAATACCTACGACTCGATTTCGGAATTAACGGTGTGTGGCGGTGTCCCTTTGATAAGTTTATATGTGCGTGCGTCGTGCCTTACAAATGGCGTTTTATTTTAAAATGACAATTTTATTATTTATTTTGTTTGAAAAAATAACTTTTTCATTTTTGGAAATTTATTTTTTTCTGTTTTATATTAAGCTTTTATAGAGTAGTTAAAACTGTGGTTTCATTTAAAGTGGTGCTTACACTTCCACCCTGTATATTATATTTACATTTGCGATATTAAAATGATACTTATAATCTACAATATTTTTGTTATGTAACACTGGTTTATTATTTTTTCAGCTTCACCCACTAGAACGAGAATACTTCAGCAACTCGGGAAATTGATGACCACTTGTCTTGTACTTAGGATAGATGATTTTACAGTGTATAAGGTAAATTTTATTTATATTTTTTTTTTAGCTTTACATTTTATCCCTACCGGGGTAGCCAGACAAAAAGCAGCTCCTGTACTTGTCTTTCCCTAATTCTTGAGGCATAGCGTGCTAAGTGGCGGAACTGAACTGTAAACGCGACGATTGTGGGTTCCCACTCGGTGGAACGAAATATTAAATATTTTCATTGCCTGGCTTTGGTAACGAGACAAACGCAAGAGAGTGGCGTAAGTTTTGGCTACTTAACATGCTGTCTTAAAAGTTTGGTGATGCTTGAGGATCGAAGTGTCTCATCACTAGGTTCCTTTTGCCTACTCTGCTATATGCGGTATACGGCGTGAAGTAAAAATAAATATTTACTTTATTCAGGTATCTACAGGTTCAAAGTCCAGAGAAGCACCCCGACCTTTAGTTAGTGCAGAAAAAGCCACTTTACCTGGCGATGCAGGACTTTTACACGCTGAACTGACCTTCTTTTATTATCCTGGAGATGTATGCTTCCCTGGTAAGAAATGTTTTTTTAGAAATGTTTAAATCGTGGCCTCTCTGGATATGATCTTCCCGAAAGTCCAATGCGCGAAAGTTCAGGAAGCCTAAGTTCTGGGTGGAGGCTATATAACAATAGTATAGATAACCATTGAATGTCAAAATACACCGTATCCACCAAGAGAGTAATTTCTTGATACAATTTTCGCATCTTGCCATTCCCCAGTGCCTTCTCCGAAGCTGTACGTGCAGCTGAGCCCCGTGCGCGTGTCGGTGGACGTGCCCAGCGTGCTGTGGCTGGCCGCCTTCCTGCCGCACGTGGGCGCCGCGGCCGTCGACAGCGCGCCCCGGGACGACACCTCGGCTTATATTGATATACGGGCCGAGGCTATCATGCCTAAGGTTCATATTTTGTGGCATTTTTGTGTGCCCATTTTAATATACAGGGTGGAAGTGTCAACACCACTTTAAATGAAACCACAGTTTTAACTACTCTATAAAAGCCTAATACAATTTCAAAAAAAAAAACCCAAAAAAAAAGTGTTTTTTTCAAACAAAATAAAATTATTGTTGTAATATAAAACGCCATTTGTCAAGAACGACGCACGCACACATAAACCTATCAAAGGGAAACCGCCGCATACGTCTCATTCTGAAATCGAGTCGTAGGTATTGGCGGCAAAGTTTAAAGTTGTTCAATCTTTAGTAGTATTTTTATTAGTATGTGCTTACGTTGTTGGTATCTCTGCGTAACTGCGTCATATGAAATACAGATATGGATAAACATCGTAAAATGAAAAAAAACATACGTCTAAACTGTTGAAGTATCTTGATTAATTTCTTTAGATATGGGTTTAAAATATTTTATCCTATAGGCTGTTACCGTAAAAGGAGCGCTGACGCTTCCACCCTGTATAATACAATACTTAAGAAATTAATTTAAATATTTTTTTTCTTATGCTTGACGGAGATAGAAATTATGAAATAATCATTTTCTATGTCTTCTTTCAATAGAGAGCCAGGCTTTGATCCACGGAAAAACATCTAGCAATGATAAATATTAACTTATCTTAAGTTTATCCAATACACTTCAAATATTAAAATAAAAAATGATAAATTAACATTTATGGTGTCTAAATCAACGTTTTCAGATTGTTCTAGAAGCTGGGCCCGAACATGTTTCCCAACAACGCGACAGACCTAAAGAGTTACATATGTGTACGGCGAGAGCTACTTTTACTAATGTACGGGAGTCGCCGCGAGCCAGTAAGTTTATATTTTTGACAATAATATCTATATTCTTGATATCAATATGATGCTCTATAATTTTTAGCCTAAACTCATATCTACCATATACCGTCTTAATTCCGGATCGGATGTGTCACTCGATTCTTTAATATATAAAGTTATTGCACAATAAATGTTACAATTCAATATTAAAAGGAGTAAATAAAAAAAATTACAATTTCAATTATAGTAATAATTATGAAATATTTATTGATACATTTAAGTTCCACGATTCATAAAGAAGAACCAAAAAAATTAAACAATTTATTGAAACAACAACAATCATTTAGCCATTTCTTAAATTTCATACATATATATATATATAAAACTATAACTATACTTTCGTCACAGCCACAGCAGGCAACAGAGCAGATTTAGCATCAATAATATCGGCGTTAAGAAAAGCAACGCCGCCTAGAGGACAGTTCCCAACTTCATCTGATGACATGGATCCAATACACGAACAATTTTTATTACATGCTGATTGTGAGTTAATTTTACTTCCTTTTAAATATTATAAATCTGAAAGTTTGTAACGATGGATGTTTCACGCAAAAATTACTGAACGGATTGAGATGAAACTGTAATATAGCTTATACTATATTACTGTTAAAGACTGTATTAATCTGGTTTTAAATATTATATTCAGACTAAAAATTATTAAAATCGTCTTGTGAAGATATAAATAGAATAAAGATGACATTAGTATTCCATGGTTTCATAATTCTAGAGGGTAGATACTTTGGATGTCAAACTTTACTTTGCTTTGGATGTGAAGCTATGCAATATATGGGTTCTTAAGCCTGTAAAGTTTAAGATACAGTATGGTCGACGCATCGATCTATAGTTATCTTCATGGTGACCACGATTCGTCACCGTACTGTCTAATATATCAGTTAGTTTGGTTAAGGGACCAATTTTGTTTTAACATTGAAAATGTTTTATTTGTAGACCTAGACGACATAGACCGCGGCACAGCAATAACACCGGAGTTACTGTGGACAGAGAACAGGTCGGTGTGGTGCGCGCGAGTAGAGCCCGTTTGGGCAGACTTTTGTGGGGCGAGAGCTACTAACTATAAGCCGTCGCCTCTTTTGGACGCTACGCCTTTGACCGCTTGGGTAAGTGATGGAGATATTTAAAAACATAATAATTTCAGCGTTGCGGAATTCGAACTCGCGTCGATTGGGAACCGTCCAAGCGTTCGAGCAAAAATAGTAATCATAAGTTCTTATCCGTCAACGTTAACATTTGTTGTTAGCCTGTAAAGTCGGTCATAGACAGACCACCAATGCGTCTACTCTCAACGGTGGTTCTAGTGCTAATAACTTGTTTGCCCTAATCAATGTGTGTATGAATGAGTGACTATGGAAGAACTTAATGTATGAAGGAGGTCGTTCACACTCATAAATGAGTATGTTCCATCTATTCTCTATTGTTTTTTTTTTATATTTTTCGGCTACCTACAATTTGTTCGTTCTCACGGCTTCTAACAGGTCTAGGCACTAGGTTCCGCCACGTTCAAATTCTTATACGATTCTAAACGTTTTTATTTTTTTACTCTGTGTATAACACTTTAATGTTACCAAAATGTTAAAATAAGAAATGAAATGAAATGACAATTTTTTTTATATAAATAATACTATGACTATACAGACACACCTCTCTACAGCCATTTAAAATAAAAGGGAAAACTAACAATGTATTTTTATATATTTTTTTAATTTCAATATTTTTTTTATAAATTTTGTTTACAATTTTTACATCTTATTTAACTACCAGGTCTGTTTCGAAGACGGTTTTAACAAGATTTGGGTGATCGGTCGGACCTGCGGCCTCAGTGGTTTACAGCTAAACCACTATCAGTTGTTATTCCTGCTACGCCAATTGGAACGTATCAGTGAGTTGGCTGCGTGGCTCGCACATCAGGCGAGTAGAATGCCGGAGGAAGATCAGGGGTGAGATGATGGAAATCTTTTGTTTTTGAATTTCGTGACAGCGTTAAACTACGGGACATAGATTCCGCAGAGGAGTTAGTCAATAAAACTTGTGTCAAAATACTCACTTTTCTCCTTTCTGTACCCTTCGCCGTTTGTTCGGACTCGAGATACTACGTTAAGAATGATACGCTTTAGTTTTATTTCATATATCTAATTAAATTGTTAATTTTAACATATATATCTGACTTAATATTTAATTTAATATTAAAGGTTAAAAATTCTTGATTAATTATTCTTATATTTTAAAATAGTTTTTAATTTTTTATTTATTATTTTTTCTCCAATTATTATAAATGTTACTGTAATTTTTTATTGGTATATGATAAAAAAGAAATTATAAAGAAAATCTTCACTCAGCTTATTGAAGTTGGAAGTTCTTTCTGTAATTAATAACCTATATAGCACATAACAATAACTAATTTTATAAAAAATGTATTCATATAATTAATGTAACCTATATTTTTTAGGTCATTAGTAGTAGGTCTAGTGGTACCAGCAGTAGAAATGACACTAGTGCTTCCGACAAACTGCCCCGGGCTAGAGTCTTCCAGAGATTTGGACAGCGTTCCTCTTGATTCGTCCAGTCTGAATGATTTGAAGTTAGGTAAGACAAAAAATTATCTTTATTATGAAAGATTTAGTTTAGTTTCAAACCCCACCGGAGCCTTATTTATATATATTATTATATTGCAGGAATATTACACAAGAATTAATATTAGAAAATAACATTTGCAAAAACGTCAGCGTAAGCAATGTTAGCGTCCTAAATTTATTCACTACAAATACAATTGTGAAATTATTTCCCGCTATTGTTTTTTAACGTATAAATAACCAAATTAAATATATAATAAATGAGTTGAATATTAGGTCTCGTCTTATTAGCACCGTCCCGGTGCCAAAGCCCACAATATCATAATATAGTAGTAAAAAATGATATATGATTAAAAATACTTACCATGTTTAACATTATTTGCCCCAATAAAAACATATACAAACATATATATATTATAATTAAAACTCACTTCTCAGGATCTGAAGCAACAATGGCGCCGTCAATGCTAGATCGCGATAGTGGTGTGTTAGCTACCCACGGTTCAATAGAAGTATGCACAGCATTGCCCCTACCTGCTGAGGAGATGGCTCCTCCCAGTCCTGGGTTAGGGTTTGGTGGTAAGTTTTGTGGATTATTTCTAGATCTATATTTTTTTTAAATATTTCTTCTGCATTTTTTTTAAACATTGCAGGATTATTGTTAAATATAATATTCATAAATATTAATTTGGCACATTGATTTTTATTCGGCGTGATGATTTCTTTAAAATAACTTTTTTACTACATTGTATGTAATATACAATGTAAATATGAAAATACATTTTTATTTTTAATATTATTATATTGAAGTCCTTATCAATATATCCGAGCCCATTTAAATTGTAACAGTAACATATAAGTGTTTATAGGATCGTATCCCATTCTACCTGCTGAGGATATACCAACTATGACCACCTCAATAAGTTTTGGAGGTAATTTAGTGCTTGGAATTTTAGTGCTAGATACAGTGTGTGGATATTTAAGGAGAATCGTTAGTAAATATATATATTAACATAACGTTTATATACAGTGATTTACTAAAAATTTTGACTATAGTTTTAGTGAGTTAAGGCATCTTTGTATGTTATTTTTAACTGCACTTTTACAAACAGCAACTTTAACCACGTGACTTCACACATATACTAAATTAGAAATAGCTGATGATCGCTACGTCTCAATAAACTAATAAATACGCATTCTAAAAACATATATAAAAATATCACTTTATAAATTTTACAAAAAACTAGCCAAGCACTTTCATTAAGACCTTCATCTACACACCCATACATTTACAAATTTCCTGCTGAGCATCTCTATAGTGCGTAAAAGGTTAAAATCGCTAATGGCAGTGCTACGACGACGGAACTCTACGGCCAGTTCTAATAGCAATTGTTATGTGGAGCTTAAAATGCTTTTTGCAGATTTTTCTAGTATCAAATCTAAGCTGACGTGACATGATCACGTGATATTTATCGTATTTTAGCTCATTTATTATATTTAAAAATATAAAAAAAATTAAGTAAATATAAGACACTATACAATAGTAGACAGCTCTAGTCAAGCACTTTCAAAGAGGTCATCTACATACATACAATTGTGTTCACGTACATTTTTCTACCAGGTTTCTCGTCCATGCGTCGCGGGTTCACGTCGCTGGTGACGTCAATAGACAGTGCTCTCACGAGAGATGAGTGCCGGAGCGACGCGGCCTCCACGGCCAGCTCCGATAGCGACCGATACGTGGTTGTTGGTTTGGCTGCTGAGTCGCCTGATGACGCTGATGTCGCCTTTAGGTGACACAATTGTTTTTCTTGATTATTGAGATTGTCTTATTTATTAGGCCATCGACAGTGGGCCAGCGCTTGACTGTAAATGCGATGGTTGTGTTGTGATAAAATAAATAAATTATTTTCAATATCTCGCTCTGGTAACGTGAAACATCTCAAATGCAAGAAGTGACAAGATGGAGTGTCTTGATACTAAGTTCTCTCTGCATACCTTGCTATATGCGTATTGCAGTGTTAAGTTGTTTTTTTTTTCAATGTGTTAAGAAATTGATTTAGAGAATACGAAATACGGACTGTATATAATAATCACATTCTCAAACTTGCTTCTGACTTTCATCATGAAATTACTAAACTATAAATTATTATCACTAACTATTACTCGAAATTATAAAATTCAGAATATTGAAAAATAATTTTAGGTTTTAATTAAGTGCAAAAATGTTTATATTATAGGGAATTCGAACACGGTCGTCTGTCAAGTGGTGTAGAAGTTGCAGCGGAAGTGGTAGAACGCTCGTCCTCCCCGAGCGACCATTCCATTACTAGTTCTTGTAAACGACGTGATATGGTGAGTAATAAATGTATTAAAAGTCATTTATAATTTCGCGCTGTATCCCGCATATAGCAAAGCAGGGAGAGGGAACCTAATATTAAGATTCTATTAACTTAATAATAAAAAAGCCATCATCATATTTTAAAAATATATACTTTAAAATGATAATATACAAAAATGAACAGATATCAACCTGCACGCTACGTTTGAACAACATACACCTAGTCCAACAAAGTGCCAACGGGAAGTCCTGCATGAGATTTGTGGCAGACAACCTGAAAACTGATGAATGTTCCTCTATACCCTGGGATGAGTTCCAGGTAAGATTTATATAGCTTCGTCAAAGTAAAAAAATTAATATATTTCAATCTACATACAAACACATTTTCGTTTAGATGTTCAAGAAATTCTTAATTAATTGTCTCAATAATTGAATTCTTATTGTTATTTTTGTAAAAATTAACAAAAATCTCATAATATTTACGTATTATGAAAAAAATTACACATCATTATCTAAAAACCATTATGTCAAACACGACCCATGTGTAAATTCTAACACTCCTTGAAACATACTCGCCACATTCCACATATTAAATATTATTTTATAAGTTTTCCTAACTTATTTCCTGAACAGCAAATAATATGTTGTAGCATGTTTACAGATCACTTTTTTTAAAATCTTTATTATTCATCAATTTCTATTGGGCTTTTAACATTTTTTACATAAAAAATAATTTAAGGTAATAATTACATACTTATCTATATTGTATTGTTGATATATTGTATCTGTATTTCATAATTTTATTCTGTATTTAAACGACTACATTCTTAAGTAAGCAATATTATTAGAAGAAAAGAACAAAAATAAATATTTCTTAAATATCAAGTCATTCTTAAGTAATAATGTCTATTATTACTTAATAAGTAAACAACCAGAAATAAACTAAATGAAATTTAACTTTTCTACTCAACATTCCGAAATAAAGATGCAATATTTAAAAAAAAACAATGCTAAAAGCTCATAAATTGCATGGCCCACCCATCACGTGACCATTGTACCGTACCCCATGATCAATATTCGCTAATCCAACTACAATTCAAGTACAAGTATATAAGGAATGCATCCTCTAACTTTGTCGTTTATGTGTTTTTATGGCAACTCCCGCCCGCTCGGCTATCGTGCGAAAGATCCGACTCAAGGTATTTAACCATTTATAGAAAGGCGTTAAATTTAAATTTTTAAAACAAAAATCCCTGGACTTGCAAGAAATTATTGCTTTACAATCTTTCGTGTGGGAAATGATTTTAGTTATCTATCTATATTTTACATAATTATCACTAAATTATATAACAAAATTACTTAAGTAAATTATTAAATTAAATTACACTCAAATAAAATGGTCAGCCATTTTGTTTATACAGATTATATAAATGTTGCCTTGCCACCTATTGTTATTATACCTAACATCACATTTCCTTAACTTGTTTAACATTTAAAAAATACATTTTGATTGCCAGAAAAGATTCATTGCATATAAATACACACATTATTTATATTTAATAACTTATGACACATTACGGAGTTAATAATTAACATAAAAAATAAAACAGAATGAAATTCCGACATTGAATGAATCTATTTTATTTTTAAAAATAAATATAAATTTTACAAACTAATAAAAAAAAACATCATTGATCTCGCGGACCGTTGTAAAGTAATATTCCCCGCATGTCAAGGTATTCGAGCGTCTTACATAATATGTAATAACATAGTGTTGATGACACCGTAGTGGTATCACATGCCAATTAGTTTGTAGACGTTTTGTGTCGTAGCCAAGGGGGTCCTGTATGTGTTGAATGAATGTGATATGAGTGTTGCCATGTCGAAGTTTTTAGATATTTGTGTGCCAGTCGAAAAATATTTTTTTCAATTTGTATCAATTTTGTGAAATGGCAACACTACAATGCTTATCTTTTCATATGGGTAGTGCATGTAATGAAGTTTATAAGTTATTACACTGCATAATATAAAGATAATCAGCTTCACGCTGTATTATGCACACAGCAGGGTAGGCAGAGGGAACCTAGTGTTAAAACACTCCGTTCCCCACTTTCCGCCGAATTTTGGAGGCATTGCGTGTTGAGTAGTGAAACTCAACGCCGCTCTTTGACGCGACACCAGAGCGAAGAAATGGAATTATAAATTTAAATAAATATTTGATATCCTCGCGTGGGGATCGAACTCACAACCGCGTTGCAGTCACACCCTTGTGCCCTTAGGCCACGACGACCTCATTCAGACAGACGGGAATTTAGAAATTATTTATTACATATATTGTGAATGATGATAACGTAAATTACTTTGTTTTTTGTACTTACAAACCTACCTCTATAGAAGTTATGCAGAAAATTATATTAAAAGTGTTTTTAGATAAAATTTACTTGCTTATCGTCATGTATTCGCTACGATGTAATTGAACTTGCATGTTCCGTTCATCTCATCTCATTATTAACTTTGTATCTATTGTTGTATTTGGTTTCGCTCTTGTCAAGGTCTATAATATAAGGCAATTTATAGAAATCATACTAAATCTAGTTACTATTAAATTCCGTTTTAGTTTGATATTTACAAACTAATAGTTGTAAACCATAACTGAGTTTAGAATGTATATTCTTAAAAAAAATACTGGCAAAGCTATCAAATTTTACAAATAGAACCTTGAATAGAGCAAACAAAAATTATCAAAATAAATATTAGTAATATGCTTTTAATTACTTAGCGATTTCTTTTTCTCAATAAACGATTATCTTTCTGCTTTTGATGTTAGACTCTTCAAGTATTAAAAATAACATTTCACACACAAACCAACCAACTTTTTCTTTAAAATCAAATATGTTACACTGTTTCATACTTTTTATTTTATAAATTTATGGAATAAGACATAAGTATCTTATATATAATTGCATATGCTTTTTGCATGTTATATTTATTTAATCTGTTCATATGCCTGTATAAACGAAATGTATATTTAATACATTTTGGATATGCCTGTGTAAGGTAGTTTTATTAAATTTATAATAAATATTGTTTTTTTTAAAAAAAAACAAGTCTTATTTAAAATTATTTGTAAAAAAAATATTTTAAATATTTTGTTAAATACATTTTTATAATGTTTAAATATAAAAAAATAAATAATGAATTTGCCTTTTATACAGCATATCCTAGCCGTTTGAGTAATATATATCGATTTCTTATTTATAATTGTTAATTTACTTTTTTTTTATTTTTAAACTACATTTAGGCATGATTACTATTATTATTATCTACATTATATAATTATATTATCTATTATTATTAACAAAATATATCTACAGAACAAGTTTTCAATGCGTGCTCGAGCGTGGTCAGAGCCAACTAACGATGATGATGACTTTAAACCACGAGAAATACCGCGGGTCGCAGCTAGGCTAATGAGAACTGAATTACCAAGGATTTTAAATAGCCAGGTTAGTTTTAGCTTTATTTTATATGTACTATGGACACGTATGGTACGGGCGACGAATCGTGGCCTCGAAGCTAGCTATAGAATAGTAGGTGGGTGCTTAGTTTTGATTTTAGAGGATTTCTTAGTTTTTTTAGCACCATTCCGTTCCGCTCCATTTTTTAGATCCGTTGTACTTCAGCACTTGCCAGGGTAGGCAGAGGGAACCTAGTGTTAAGACCTTCCGTTCTCATTATTTTATTTTCTTCCCGAGTGAACAATACGCAAAAGTTCAGAAGGCCTAACTTCATGGCGACCACGACTTGTCGATTGTAGTGTATACACATACAGGGTGGAAGTGTAAGCACCACTTTAAATGAAACCACAGTTGTAACTACTCTATAAAAGCCTAATATAAATCAGAAAAAAATAAATTCCCACAAATGAAAAATTTATTTTTTCAAAGAAAATAAGAAATAAAATTGTTGTTTTAAAATAAAACGCCATTTGTAAGGACGACGCACGCACACATGAACCTATCAAAGGAACACCGCCGCACACGACTCATTCCGAAATCGAGTCGTAGGTATTGGCTATAAAGTTCAAAGTTGTTTAACCTTTAGTAGTATTTTTGTAGTAGAAAGTGTTTATGTTATTGAGATCTATGCGTAGTCGCGTCACACAAAATACAGGTATGGATAAAGGTCGTGAAATGAAAATAAAAACCTGCGTCCAAACTGTTGAGGCATCTTGATTAATTTCTTTAGGTAAAGGTTTGAAATATTTTACCATATATGCTGTTTCCGTAAAAGTAGCGCTGCCTCTTCCACCCTGTATATTTAAAGGATAGAAATAAGGGGCGCAGTTGGAATTGGTCAGGAAGTCTACTTAAATGCTGTAGTTTTAAGTTTAAATCCTACTGGAGAAAAATAATATTTTGGATTTTTCGGATCTGGTTAAATTTGGGTTAAACATTGGGTTCCATAATTCAGCGCGTTATTTTTGTTTACGGTACGGATAGTGGAGAAATGTAAGAAATATTTTCTTTTTTTTAATCAGTTTTAATTAAGCTTCTATTACTTTTTTAGGGAGAACCAACAGGGTTGGCACCATACGAAGAAATATTAGAAGCTCGTATAAGGGAGCTAAATATCGCTCTTAACATGAGTACAGCGCTGGCTTTGTCCGAGTTTATTGAAGACGAGGTTGTTATACCACCGATGCCTTTAGAGGTATGTGTATGTATGCCTTTAGAAATATAGTACAAAAAAAACAATAAGTTTTTTTAAGGGAAAATCTCTAATAAATTTAAACAAAGTGGGATTTAAACTCTTTTATCAAATATTATAATAAATTTTACATATTTTTTTTAACCATTATTATTGTATTTACTATCTTCTAAAAGAAAGTCTTGTAAAATTAACCATATAACAATTCCAGGTGTTAATAGAAAACGTGAAACTTCACCTAATAGAAGATAGGCCGACCAGATCTATATCTTCCCCTCCACCACAACCGTTAGATCTAGATCTAACTACCCTCCGTCTAAACAGAGATTCTTCTGGAATAGTCCATTTAGGCCCCACTATACCCTCCCGTACAGTCTCACCTAGCAGTCCTCCGCCAGAGTTGAAGGAAGCGAAGGAAGAGATACAAAGACTTTGGGAGGAAAATGAGGAATTGAAGAAACGGTTGGCCACTCTGAATAGGATAGCGGAAGATAATAGGGAGTTGAGGGCGTGAGTTTTTTATGTTGTTTTTTTAGGTTTACATTTTATCTTGTATGTAATAGGATAGATTGAGAGAAGTAAATGTTTAGATACTTAGTTCTCGGATTTTCACCAGAATTTAGGACCCATTAGCCCATTCGTGAATCAATCAAAAAACCTATTAACCTCAAACATATTTTTTCCCCTCAAATTGTAACTTTAATATTCAGTATAACTAATTTCAGGATTAAGAATATACATATATACATCACTTTGGACTTATCAACGAAGATACGAAGAATTGATTTGGAGTTAATCATCTATTAATGTTCGCCATATTTCCAGTTTTATTTACATATCGAATGTTTTTATTAAAATAAATATACATTTTGAACAGTAAAGCAGAAGAAGCGTCAGTTCTCCGTCAGTGCGCGCACGCGGCGCAACAAGAAGCAGCTGGCTTACTCGCTGATAAACACGAGCTGTTGGAGGCTGTTAGGTTGTTACAGGTTAGTATTACTTTTTTTTCACCTTCACGCTGTATAGCGTAACATAATACTAAAGAATTCATTAAACACAAGGCTCCCTCTGGCTACCCCGCATGTATTTGGGTAGCCAGAGGGAGCCTTGTGTTAAGACACTGCTCCCCGATTTTAGCCGAATTCTGGGGCATTGCATGTTAAGTGGCGGAATGCAACGCCACGATTTGCCTCTACACCAGAATGAAGAAATAAAAATAATAAATATTTTATTTCTTCGAATGGAAATAAAACCCACTACTGTGGATGTGAGATTACATGTGTGGTTGTGAGGTCACTGATTTGCTTCTATGATGCATCTGCCGGGATCAATCTTTGAACGATGTCGTGCCTCTCACGAGTTGTGTCCCGTGCTCAAATCAGCATGATACGCTGCGTATTGGGAGGTAGTCACCGATTTCATTATAAGGAACCTATGAGATTTTCTCGCTATAACGTAAAATCAACACTCCTATCTTTGTGAATATGTATTATATGTTTGCTGAACGCCAATAAGTGAAAGCTTAAATTAAATATTTAATATATATTTATAATGTACTTGTATCTATAAAGACGCTATAATATTTATTAGTTGGTATTAAATAAACAAAAAGCAGCGTTAAAGACATAACTCATATGATATTCTTTGAAAACTTGGGGCAAAAATCCTTTTAGCTATGGATGGATTTGAGTAATATAAATGAAAATACAGTGAGTATCTCTCAAATGTGTTCATAAGCTTCTACTCAATTGTGATTTAAATAAAATCTATATATATAGAAGGACATGTACCTGACTGACTGAGGTAAGACGCACGCACAGCCGTAACCGGTGTGTGTAGAAACGTGAAATTTGGACAGATGTTTATTTTTATAATCACTAAGAAGGGATTTTGAAAAATTTTAACGCTAAAGAGATGAAATAGGATTTGTAAGTTTGTATGAAAAAAAAAAATAATCGGCACCGATTTTTATAAAATTTGAAATTCAAACTCTTAAAAATATTTCATTGAACACGTGTTTCATAGTTTTCTAGAATTCACCCCCTAAGAGTGCAAATAAGGGGTTGAAAGTTTATATGGAAAAATCTTTAAATAGCCACCGATTTTTATAAAAAATTAAATTCAGACTGTTAATTTTTTTTTATTGAACACGTGTTTCATTGTTTTGTTTACAATTCACCCCTAAGGGTGCAAATAAGCGGGCGAAGCAGCGCGCGCCCACTAGTATATTAATATACCATTACCACTAATGAAGATATAAAAATTACTAATTAAAATCAAAATTAAAAGGAATAAATAAATTACTTTATTTCATGGCTCTGGTAACAAGACAGTATCTTGTATTGAATATGTATTGAGTCTTGAAAATTGGACTGAAAGTAAGGAATGATGTGTTTTGACTACCGCTAGGTTTCACGTAAGCCTTAAAAAATCTAATTTTTGACTTCTCATTCCAGGAACAATTATCAGGAACGTGTCGGGGCAAAAGATAGCGTTCCCGAAGCGGGGCGCAGGGCTGCCTCGACTGCACCGCCTGTTGCGGCGATCACAAACTATAGAACTCACTAACGTACCTTCATTCAACATCACACCCTTCATAGAATCTATAGTGAGAATACCCTGCTATATAAAATGTTGACTAAAAATAGATCCTGTTGGCACCCTGCCATACCACATCTATATACCTTATGTAGTTAAGCCCAGCATAGAACGTGAACAAACTCCAATACAAATTATAGGTGAAAGATCAGATAAAACATGCTGCTGCTGCTGCTGTGGAGATCACTAACTATAGAACCAAATACCCCCTTAGTCGAACCGCCGACTGTAGCATTGTACTAAGTCGTTATAGAAGTAGTAAGGTAAACCTCAAAATTTCTCACGTTCCTTTAACCAACAGCCATTGCCTCCATATAATCTACACTCGTACACGACCCTACATGAACATTGGAATTAAATCTGTAATGTAAACGTTTTTATACACATACCAGATTTGAAAAGTCAAGGCGAGGATTTGGAATAGGTAAGACAGGAAGTATAAGAAGTTGAAAAGAAATTAATTGACTTGAAAAGTACATAAAATTGTCATAAAAAACATAAAAGATGTGACCTTTAAAAGCTATTTTTATTCACAGTATAAATTTATTGTATTACTATAGTTAGAGTGAATTTTTTTCTTAAATTTGTAAAACTTAAAAAGAGTGTTTAAAATAATATTTCAAAACAAAAGCTGGCGTTCCGCAAATTAAATTTAGCAATTATAATTTTTCATTCAAAAATTTATTAAAAATGATACATTTATTTTAATTGAGAATTGAAACAAATTAAAAGACTAAAAAAATGTATAAACCCTGAAAATACTATGACTAGAAATGTTAAAGTAATATTAAAATTAGATTCGTGTTTTATTCGTACATAACAAAAAACACAAAAAAAGCGTGGTCCGGCAAAAACAGCAAATTTTAAATCTTTTGATGCAAAAAAAATATTAAATTTACAAAATTATTTAACAGAAAAACAATAATCCTTATTATATATTTTTATCACACATATTTTTTGTTATAAATCGTCCATTCACTTTTTAAGAAAGTAGAATAGTTGTATAAAAATTATTGTCCATGAGAATTTCAGTACTTAAATATGCATTTATTATTGTATTAGCTAGTTATATTATGTTGACAAAAAAATTACATAACGTATTTATATTACTTTCCAAGGTCTGATAATTATTCTTATTTATTAATTATATGTTCACGCAATCGGCATTATCTTTTAAAAATTAGATGGAATTGAATGGAACTTTATTTACTTTTCCACAAAGACGGTAAAATCTATTTTTTTTCTAATGAGTGAAAAATATTTCTATTTAAATATATTTTTTTATAAATATCAATCATGGTATTGCATATAATTACAATTATTTCATCACAATTGTATATATTTACTTTTAAAATTAGAAACAAATCCACACAAAATTGCCTTACTTATTAAACACAAGCACATACATCAAATTAGTGTAATAAAATATATTTATATTTAAAATACCCCCGTTGTAAAAGTGTTGCCATTGTTGAACATGAAAGTACCCAAGCAGGCAGTATCCACCGTAATATTTGCAATATATACGGTATGGCGCTAGGGCACAGGCGTGCGACTATAAATGCGACGGTTGCCTTTTCGATTCCCACTCAGCGGAATGAAATATTTAATCTCTCTCTCTCATAATGGCAACAAGGCAAACCGCGGCGTTGAGTTCCGCCACTTGACACGCAATACTTCAAGTTTAGTACTCAATTTGGCGGAAAGTGGAGAATGGAAATGTGATTAATGGAGTGCTGTCTTAAAACGGGGTTTCCTAGTTTTCCCCATATCTTACGTTTGTATCTTTATATGAACTATCTTCTTAGGAAAATGTTGATCTTACTATAAAAAAATATATTAAAATAATATTATTGATGACAAACACTAATTATTGCTTATCGAAACAAAGACAGAAAGTAGTGAAATGAAAGTTGAAACTCTTACTAAGTCAAGATATTTGTAAAATTTAAATTTGATGCGAACTAAATATACGTTTTACTAACATGTCACCATTTAGGTTCATCGAGAATTTTTTCTCAAGCGAGACTCAAAAAATGAGTTATTTTAACTATATTCTCCTTTTATCGTGTAAAGTATAAGAGCGTGAAGAGGCTTGGCATATAAATTAATATATTTATTATTCTATCAATATATAAGTTAAAATTTGATAATTGTATAAACTTAAATCATTTTTTGTAGTATTTAGGACATTTTAGAAGTTTTTATTAATAAAAAAGTGCCACTCGTTAATATTTAAAATTGCATGTATTTATAATTCCCCGCAATTAGAATGTCTTTGGTTTTATCAAATTTAGTAGATGCGGTTCAAATATAGATCATTTAGGTGTTGACTGATAATCACTGCCCATTGTAATGTTAATTTTGATGTGAGCTTCATTTTTCTCCATTTTAATCTAAATTATTAGTAAGTGGCAACATTTTAACTATTTGAATTAAATTGTATATATATTTTTAGAAGTATATAAATTGTGCCTGTGTATCATTATTAAAATCGCTTATCATGTGTTACCTGTGAAATAAAAGAATACTTACAAATAAATTTCATACATATATTAATCATAGTTTTAGAATAGTGAAGAGAGTCAACCCATATTACAAATTTTAAGACAATGTAAAATAAAGCGAAATACTTAAACAAAAACATATAATTTGTTAAATTAATAAATTTCTGAACTATAAGTTATTGTTTTTTTTGTATTAATCTAATTTTAATAAGTTTTTTGTTATTTTTGTTTTCTTTTTAAATATATATATTGTTAAACCAGTTTTACTTTATTGTTCATCGTCTCGAGACGTGTAATATGTAGATTGACACTTCAGTATCCAAGCGACGGTATAATAGTTTTATACTTCAGTTGTACTGGAATAAAGTAAAAAACATGTTTTCTACAAAAATTTATTACTTACATAAAATATTTCTCTTCTATAACTTTTTTTAAATGTTATTTAAATATATGTTTTTATGTAGTAGTATGTACTTTTAAAACATTGTGTGCTATAACTAAGTCCATTGATGTACTTTTTAACAAGAAAAATCTATTTTATAACATTAACTTTTATTTTATACATAACTTGACTAACTTTAAATAAACTTGATGATTATACTTTCAACTTCGTTATTTATAAATAATACCTTAAAAACTTAATTGGTTTATTGATAAGAAAAAAAATTGAATTGTTATAGACAAATATAGATTAGTAGGTAAAAAATGTCGTCCTACTCATTCTATTCATTCTTTGATTTAATTCTTGACAATGTAACTAAGTTTAAACTAATCGTAGATATTGTCTCCATTAGACGCGCGTATTTAAATGGTACGAACGGTTTGAAGTATAGGGTTACGAAATTCGCAATATTAATTATAAACAAAATCAAATCATTATTAATCATCTTAATTTTAACTATTATAATATAAAGTGATAAATGTATTTCTTAGCTATATATCGTCTGTATAAGTCCTTGTCTCCATATATCGATTCTATATCAATATTGTATGAATTGTGATGTAATTTTTATATTTACAAATATTTAGCTTTTCGATTTGAAAGTGTCGCTAGCGGTTTTTACCTAGAATATTATAGATTTTATATGAACTTGGTTTTTTGTCTACTTTTTGTTACAAGTTTGTCAATCATATCATTTTATTAATAGAATAACAAACTAATGTATGTGTGCTTTAAATTTTATTTCAATGTATTTCTTCCAGTTAATAATAATAGACAGATTTTTTATTTATGTGTTTAAATTGATATTTTTATTAATATATATAAACATATTAGCTTAAATCATATCCGCGAAAATCTATAATTAATTCTTCTATTAGGCTTAAGTAAAAGGCAGCAATTGTATTTTTGTATTAAAAAAAACTCACGTTGAACATCCTGTACAGGCTAGTAAGGTGTTAAAGTATTTATATAATAATCATGAAAAATCTCATATATACGCCTACTAAAGTGTTAAACAATACAATATGTAAGAAAATGGTTGTTGCAATGTGTTTAGTTATAAAAGGAATTGTTAAAATTACATTTAATATTCTATTTGATCGTATTTTTATTTGCCTTCACGTATAGTATAGATTTTGAAAGATTTATTTTAATATATATGTATCAGCTTCACGCTGTGTCTCGCACACAGCAGGGTAAGCAGAGGGAACCTAGTATTAGGACACTCCATTCCTCACTTTCCGCCGAAATCTGGAGACATTGCGTGTTGAGTGACGGAACTCAACGCTGCGCTTTGCCTCAACACCAGCGCGAAGAAATGAAAATATTAATTTCATGTCGAATGGGGATCGAACCCATAATTTAACAGTCGATTCCAGTCGGCTGGCCAGTTTAATATATTCCCTAATCATTTTATATTCCTTTATTTTACTTTAACTGCTGACAATATTTTGTATTAGGAACATAAATTGCTCTTCAATAATGTCATTATATTTGCTTATTTTGTGGATGTAAGTATTTGCTATTTACAAATATTAATACTACTTTATTCATACGACATTTTGTTAATATACAGAATACAGATTGCCGAAAATTATTTTAATAATAATTAATAATTAATATTATTTATTTCCTGTTTGAATTGTATTTTTAAAGTGTCATTATGGCTAGTAATATGTGATAATATGAATTATGTTTAAATATATTAAACTTACATAGATTCAATTTATTCTAAAAATAGTAGAACATTAATGTCAATGAATGTTTTATCAAACTCCCTCATTTCATTCAATATTATTATTTTGGGTAATTTTCTTCTAGAACTGGCAACTCCAACACGTGAGAGCAGCAATAACGTGACCCGCGCTAGTGGCAACATTCTTAGTGATGGCCGTCAGTCAGTTGGAATGGAGGCGAGCGATAGTTGCCGAATTTTTGTGCTGATATTATCAAGTTGCTTGTAAATCGTGATTGAGTGTCAATTCAATTCCACAACCATTACGTGTCTGTTTGTGAATTTTATTGTGACTTAATATCGCGTGCGTTTCCTTAAAGAATGTTTATTGTGTCCTCAAAGTAATAGGATCGGATCAGTGATCATTTATATTATTGGATTACAGTTACCAGTTCATACGACGAATAAACTAGACAGGTGAGCCCTTTAATTAGTATGTGTTGTTTATAAATATAGTATTCAGATTTACTGTTAACCAGTGCCACGAATACGAGACGCGTGATGTGTCTTTGGTTGCAGCCGGGAGATAACGGGCAGTTTAGTAGATTGCGTAGATTCTGATAAGATTCCATTTCTAATGGCACTTCAACATTAAAATATAACAGTTATATAATTACTACTACTGTACTCTTAATGTGAATCATTTCTCTCATCCTCAGAACAAAGTTCGGTAATTTTTATGCTCTATTTCCTGCTGAAAGTTTAATTTTATTTAGAATTTTAAAAGTGAGCGGTGTATCCGCATTAGTCATTTTGCACAGCATATTTACAAATGTACCTACCTACCTACTTGCTATAAAATAATGAAAACAATGTTAGTTATTTTAATAATGTAGCAAATTGTTTGCCTCTAATGAACATTTTTTTAATTGAATGATGATGTAGATACCAGATAACGATAGTAGTTTGTATGAAAATTTGAGTGTAATTATTAATAAAGTGTATAAACTAAATTAGAAAAAGAAATCTTATGTCCCATATTTCATTAACAATAATGAATATAAACATTTTTATCAAAACCACATTCAAATCTAACATTATATTTATTATCTATTTCAATTAAAAGACCATTAAGTATACATTTTCATATTTATTTATGGATTATATAGTTGATATGTTATTATGTAAATCATAAATGTATAAAGCTAGCTATCTTTACTAATTGCTATTTGTTCATTTAAAATAACATTATCTAAAACTATCTATAAAAAAAAACTAAAATAATAAAATAAAAATTATTTTTTTTATAAAATTATATTGTGTACTATATATATTATTAAAAAGAGAGAGCTTCAAAGAAAGATCCAAATATGAAAGTGAAAATAAAAAAATCTTTAAATCTTAAGATAAATTTAATATTTTTTTAAAAGAGATAAACTTATTAAAATAGAAAAGTGAATAAATAATATAAGAATAAAAGTGAAAGAAATAAACCAAAAGTATATTAAAGTTATTTAATTTAAAATTATATATGTACATAAAAAATTGTGTTAAAAACTAACTTTTAAGAATACTTAATATATACCATACACTATGTACAAATACTTGTATAAGTAGTTAATAACTTATTGTTGAGACCAATGTGGCAGAGTGACACAGCATCCAACTGTAAATATGACTAAAGTGGGTTTGATTTCTGTAAATTTCACTTGTGTCACAGTATAAAGGGTGGTATCAATTTTCCAAATCCTGCTAGAAAAGGTAAATCGGCAAAAAAGGTTTTTTATACAGTTTTAAATTTCAGACATATTTAAACTGTTTGAAAGAAAGATTCATATACATGTTGTCAGTCTAATATGAATCTTTCCTATGAATACTTGCAGATTTAATAATATAATAAACGTAAAGGACATATAATTTAATGTTTATATTACGATGTACATAATATTCCTATCCTTTAAATATGTAGTATCATCATTGTTAAGATCAATATTTATAATTATTTCTGGATCTGGATTGTATTTAATAAATAAATTAGCTTCATGCTGTATCCTACCTAGTGTTAACATTAGTTTTAACGTTAGTTTTAGTGTTAATAAATCTACAACCAGTCGGTATTACAGTCACAATTTCTGTCCCTGCGCCACAAGTGGCCTATTTAATAAATAATTTAATTTAAACATTTTTAATTTTAACATGTTTGGTTTTAATTTAATTTTAACATGTTCGGTAAAAGGAAACTTGTGTTAAAATATAGTAAACATTTTTCACTTATTTGCAAGACATTCTTTTTGATACCTAAAATTTTTCCAGAAGATTTTATTAACACTTTTATAAACTAAATCCCCCTATATGGAGATTAAACCGACAGCCGCCACGTGTACAGTCCCACTGCGTTAGAATGGCGTCGAAATCTAGTAACATTAAAAATTCAATTTAATATAAATAAAAGAGAATAAGATTTTCCAAAAAATAACTATCCTTGGCATTTAAGTAATTCTACATTCAACACAATTAAATTCGTCTATATCTACAGCCAACACTATGTAGATAATATCGCTAAGCCGTGGTCAAGGCGCGAGGCGGTAACAACGGAATGCCCTAGATTACTACGGTATTAGGGTATTACCGGCAAGGCCGGACTGCGCCCCGTTTCGGACTGAATGGCCGACGCCGAATTATTTATTAAGATTTTTTGATTTTTTTTGTTGTTGGGTTATTTATATGATGTATTGAAAGACAGTGGATGCCGCAGTGAAAGATTCGGAAATATCACTTTATATTTCTGTTACTGTTTTAATACTTAACATTTAAATGTTAGAGGTGTCCTACTTAATTTTTTTTTTCTTCAATTAAATGACAAGGATGCATTTGTCTATAAGTTCATCCTCAACAAATGGTTGTAAATATTTTAACAATTTTGATTATTAAGGCCAGTCGTGGCCACGGCAGGTTGTGGGTTCGACTCCCACTAGGAAGTTAAAGCTTCACTCTGTATCTCGTACAAACCAGGTTAGACAGAAGAAACCTAGTGTTAAGCCACTCCTTTCCTATTAAGGCACTTCCGTTCCCCACTTTTCCCCGAATACTGTAGGCATTGCTTGTAAAATGGCGGAACTCAACGCCGCGTTTTGTCTCGTTAGCAGAGCTAATAAAATTACGTTTCTCCTCCTAGTGGATATCGAACTCACAACCTGTCGCGCTTACAGTCACACATTTCTGCACCTGCGCCACGACTGGCCTCCACATTGAAAAAAAAGGATAATTAAATATTTTACAAGCGTCTCTTATCTCGATATAATCCGCTAGTCAATCATAATTCGCCCCTCACATCACTCGGTGCAGGTTTTAAGCTGTCACGTCTTTATCTCACTTTAAAGCCTCGATGACTTCATCCAGCAAATATTTGCTTGAAAAAATTTAATTACTAATATTACGTGATATTATTTTTAATAATTCTAAGGAAATATGTCATCACAACGCAATTAATGTGGCTCTAATTGAAATGATGTAAAATTAGGTTTAATTTTGTAATTGGATGATCCTTAACTAAGTATATATGTATTTAGCTCCTTCCAAGTAAACTATAATTTAGTAAATTGTGACAAATTACGTTTAATTGCAATTTTAGAACTAGTTAGTAGTTGACAGATTACTATTGTCTTAAAATTAGAGTTTCTGTTATACTGGAATAAATATATATCTTTTAAGACGAATAAACGCTATGATTACTAAACACAAGCCTCATTTCCTTTCGTCTCTATTCCTAAGCTATAACCAGAATTGCCGATATAATAAAAATAGGACATCCGTCCAAATAAACTCATTCAAAATATATATGACCTAGTGTCAAAACACTATTTTCTCCATTTGCATGTTGAGTGACTGATCTCAGAGACTCCGCACTTAGTATTGCCTCAGCAAGGATCGACCTCACAACCATTGCGTTCATAGCCTCAACAATAACAAAACAATATAAATATTACAAAAAAAAAATATGCATCAACATTAGAAATCTAACGCATATTACAGCCAATTGCGAATTACAAGCCGCTCCTAAGAGGATAGCGCGATGGCCCCGACGATAATTTACCACTAATCCAAATGATATTCCATTCCTGACTAACAAAGTGTGGATGTGCGCTCCGTTGCCGATGCTGATGCAAGTTTCCGGATACGGATAGAAATCATATTGACCGCCATTTCCCGTGCAAAGTATGCAGATTTAAGGAAATTCTCAATTAATTATTATTTGCTAATGCGTTGTAATTGTTTAAAGTTGTTTGTCGATTTGGTAATTGATTGTGTGAAGAATTTTTTTAATAATTTATTTTTATAGTATACTTATTTGAAATGTTTTATACTGTAGGATTATAATACATAATAGCAATATAGCATATTTTATAGTTACTGTTAATTTTTTCCGATAAAATGCTTCTCTGTGTCGGTTGAAAAATAATTCAATGTCCCAATGCTGTACGGAATAATACGTCTATAATCGTTAGTTTGGAAAGACGGCCTATTCCGCGAGATGCTGGATATGTCTACAAATATTTAAATAAAAAATCTATTAATTAATAAGTTATTGCGTATAATATAAACTACAAGCAGGATAGGCAGAGTGAACTTAATGTCATGGCACTCCGTCCTCCATCTATTTTTTGAGATAAAATGTAAACTGAAAAAAAAAAGAATTTTAAAGCAATTTTTAACGCAACCAACAAGTAACAATCGCATTTTATAATGTAAAACCAACAATTCTGTGCAAGTAGGTGCACCTAGCACCGCGTGCAACAGTCGTAAACGACCTCGTTTTACTGATGACTAATGATGCCATTACAGTGAATTTACTTGCATTTTTCTATAAAATCACTTAAATGCATAATTTGATACATGTATGCAGTCGTTAAATACTTCGTAGCTACGTAAAATTGCGTTTTAAGTTGTTATCGATGTTGCATAAAAGAATTTATTGTATGAACGCACGCGCAAAATTAATGAAAGAATTATGATTGCTGCAGGTTCACTCGGGTGAATAACTATGTTTTGTCACGAAGATATTAGATAAAGATATAAGGAGCTAACAAAATATATAATACAATTTGTTTTTTAAGGCCGTGGCCGCCCATTGACTATCGTGTGATTGTAACCGCGTCGGTACTGAGTTCGATTCTCACTTGGGGAATGGGGGATTACAGTTTCCTTCCAGCTCTGGTAACAAGACAAAACGCGATTTTGGGGTCGGAACGTAGCGTTTAGAAAAAATGGGTGGGATGGGGTGTCTGAATACTAGGTTCCCTCTATCTGCACTGCTATATGCGAACAGATACAGTTTAAAGCTACAAAAAAATAAAAAAATATCTGCATGATGTCAAATAAAAACTTTATATATATATATATATATATATATATATATATATATATATATATATATATATATATATATATATATATATATATATATAACAAATAAATTCACAAAGTAAATATTAGAACATCAGCGGTATACAATATTTTAAATTTAAACATCCGAAATTAATTATACTACCGTTTTAAACCTCACTCTGTGAATGTATTTTCATCATGATGACACTTTTAATTTCATTATTGATCACCTGCCATCGTAACTGATGTCTTCAATATATTCATTTTAAATAACTAATATATTAATATTGAACGAACTAGTTTCGTTTCGTATTAAAATAACATGTTTTGCATTTACTTAGAACTGGTTCAGGATGCTTAATACATCAGTAACTGTGTGTGTTAGACTAGTCTTCCACTAATATATAGCGATGTTACTAATGTCATTTGCTAAGGTTTATTTTTTATGTTTTTTTTTTGTTATATATGATCATAAGAAAAGGAACTAACTAACGATCCATGGATTAATCTCGTGTGAGCTGTTTACAGTTAGTAAACGAGTACAGTTTCAAAACACACTACGATGACATCCATGAAAAGTGCACAATAAAAAAGGCTTTTCTTATTTTTGAGCATATTTATAATGTAGTTCTTCGTTAACAACATTTGGAGTGTTTGTACATTTTACGCTGACTACTTACCACCAAGACATAGTACCTACCAAGAAATAGTCATAGGAAAAACATTACAAATTAATAGATTACAGTAAGAAAAAGAGACTATGTGAGAGTGATAATAATATGTTATTGAAAAAAATATAATTAAAATACTCCTTAGACACTAGCCAGCTTTGAATGATAGTTTATTTAGCATTTTTTTATACATTGATCCTCCTACATTTTAGTGTAAAATAAAAATAACCTATACGGACCTTGCAAAATGGAAATTTCTCTATTCTCAAAGCACCAGACGCTAGAGCGCCAGAGTGGACGTTCAGCTTTATTATCATAATCTCGTAAGCAAATGATTTGCCACGCCCTGTGTGATGTGATATGCACAGCGATAAGTCAAATGTGTTTTGAGGAGTTTGTGTCGCGACCTCCGCCATTGTTTGCTAATCAAGCTGAATAAGAGATATATTTTTTGGTTAAATAATTCTAAATATAATATTTTGTTTTGTTCTACCTATTAGTTGTATATTTATATATTTAAATGATGGTTATGAGTTTATATTCCATTTGGGAGAATGCTTACAAAATTCTCGGTTCTATATATGTAACTATTACTAACTATTTGACAAAGCGAAACTTGGGTTTCTGCAACCCAGTATACAATTTCGTTAAATGAGCAAAAATTGGAAATTGAGTGACTTGTCACTACGTTATTCCTGTCTACTCCACCGCATTAAAAAAATTGCAATTAAAATTAAACGTCAAAATTATAACTAATAACTAAATATCCATTACGTCTTAAAGAATAAAAAAAAATGCATATTTTAAATATTAAATACTTAACGATGATGATACAGCACTTAGATGAAGTTTTCAAGTGCTCTTGGAAGTGAGTGCGAATTATAAAGCGAATAACTCCGGTGGCCGGAAACGAGTGTGTTACGATCGTGGCTTTTAAGAGTTTCGCCGTATCGTAAAACGTAAATACGGGTTCCGCGTAGTTGTGAGTTTGAATCTTAGAAAGTTTGTTTTTTAAAGTAAATATTGCGTTCGTATCTTGGGTATTTAATATTTATTTTTTAAATTTTTGGTGTTTGCTGTATCCCACATTTAGCCGGGAAGGCAAAAGTTACTGTTAAAAAACTCGCATCGCTCAATTTTTCAGACATTGCATGTTGTATGGCGGAACTCTTTACTTCGCTTTACCGTGTTATAAAAATAATTCATTCCCCCCGAATGGGAATATGACAACCAAAAATTGAGAACAAAGTGGAGTCACAATTCTTTCGACTTGCTGAATCTAGTAACCTAATGTTAAGACATACTTCCCACATCTTCACGCCTAATTTTATCTCGTTACCAGAGCGAGAACATGAAAATTAAACATTTAATTATCAAATTGTTGAGTGGGAATCGAACCCATAACCTGTCGTGCTTACGGTCGCACGTTTGTGCCCCTGCGCGACGACTGGCTTCGTAAAATTATATTTGTAATTCTAAACTAGTTATTTGTTTTTTTTTCGATTATTAATATTATTTATCAAATTGAATTAAGTTGAAATCGAATTGAGGAAACCGCACAACCGAATATCCTTGTTTTCGAAACAAAATTAAACCATTTCCTCTCAAATGATATTCGATATAAAACAAATAAATATACCTATATAGAATAGTAAAAAAATTACCGGTGCTTGTCGAAACATGTTATCGTTGTAACGAAACATCGGTGCAATAGCCTCGCCCATAATCCGGTAGGCGAAGCGAATCCGTTCCAAGTTAATGTAATTGCGAAAAAATAGAAATAATCAAAATTTTAAGTTTCAAACCTTGACAGTGTCCTTAATTTGGATAGTGTGATTAATTTAGATTTTTGTTTAATTAATAATTTGTACTTCTATACCTTAGTATTATAAAGCTGAACATTTGGTTTGGTTGAACGCGCTTATCTCAGGAACTGCTAGTACTAATTGTAACCTTATTTTCGTGTTGAATAGTCGATTTATAGGGGAAGGCTATAGGCTATAGTACATTACGTTAATCGTTTCTATGTAACCTCTTCGGTCAGAGTTACCGTTCGAATTAGTGTCATACACGTAGGGTAGTTATGTCTATACGGGAGAAGCCGTAAATAAAAGCTAGTATTAGATTTAACTACTTTTAATAGATAAACAATAGATGTATTACATGCTAACAGTTAAAGTGATCAAAAATGATTAAAAATGAAGAACTGAATGTCTTGACACCAGGTTCTCTGTATACCCGTTTATACTGGGATGGTGAAGACGAATAAAATATATTTGTATGGTTTTATAATTTAGAGTTTGATGCGTAATTATTTATATTAGTAACTTCAACGTAAATTATTTAATTGTAACAAACAACCGCCAGACGCCAGACTCCAGCCCGCCTTGCACACAGATTTAATCGCATCCAATAATAACATAGAAAATGTAGATACCAATTTACAGATTGCATTTTAAATTTTATGAAGGTAATAAATTATTTTCTTTAATTAAAAATAATATACTTTGCACGTTCATATAATTAAAAAATAATAAAAAAAACGCGATGGTTGTCAGTTCGATTTTCATTTGGGTACATGATTTTTTGTTTTCTCCCTCTGGCAAGAATACAAAGCGCGGCGTTGAGTCCCGGCACTGGTGCGTGGGGAACGAAGTGCCTTGACACTGTCTATCCTGATCTATGCAAGATATAACATGGAGCAATAAATAAAAAATAAATCATTACACTTCTAGAAACATCTACAGCAATAAATTTTAAAAAAAAGTCATTTTAAACAACGAAAACCAGCTAGTCTTTTATAAACAACGAGCTCCACAATAGTTCAGCTTGAATTCGAAACAGCTATTTGTTGAGACCTCTCCGCGCGCTCGCAAAACCAATCCGACTAGCTCGGCGGGAATGTGGTCTGGAGGAAAAGCCGCATTCATGATGAATATTTTGCTAGTTTCTTGCTTTCTATAGGTACGTAGGTACTTTACATTGATACTTTGTAGTGAACCTTTTTTTTGTATTAAAGTAAGATATCTTTGTTTAGTGAATAATTTAATTGTAGGTATTATTATGCCAGATTTATAGAATATATATTTCTTGTTTTATGCGATGATTCCTTTAATAAGTTAGGTATATATTATCTATGATATTTTTCATCTTTTTATTATTTTTTTGAGCATAAAGCTTCAGATTCTGCATATCTCTTTTGCCTCGTAAATTATAATCTTCTCGATTAGAATGAAAAAGTAAGTTCTCCAAGAACAGCTGAGATCTTACTACTCTCTCGTCGTTCATGAATCATTTTTCCCATTCTTTCGTCGCTCATTCTCTCCACGTATCCGAACTACCTAATTTATTAATTAAATTATTTGTCTTCTCGTGGCTCAGTCAAAATGTTTTAATAATTACTAATTTATAAATGGTACTGGATTTGATTTCTGCAAAAAAATTATATAAAAACATACACATAATATAATATAATCGTTACAGTACATTACGTACAGTGTGATTAATATAATGATGAGTTAGGTTCCGCCACTTAACCCGCAACACGCATGCGATGCTTTTTGCCTACATACATGTAGTACAAATAAATTACATATTGAAATTACATTATAAATTTTGGACTTGGTATTCTGTATAAATTCTGTTGATTTGAAAACGACCAGTTTTTCTAGTCATAAAGGCTTTAAAATATTATTAAATAAAAAAATATTTAATTATAGTTCTTATATCTTTTATTTAACAAGTCTCCTATGTAATGTATACAGCGAATTTTCCAATATTAAGTAGATTGGATTGTGGGCGGTTGACAATGCTGTTAATTATTATAATTCGATACAAAATAAAGTAATACTTTTATACTTATTACAAATAAATCTTTTATTCGTTGTTCTTTCAAATTCAACAAAAGTTTGATAGGTGTTTTTTCAAAAAATATGTATGGAATGAAACATATTTACTCTACATATTTAGAAAACACACGCCTCTTGGAAACCGTCCAAAGATTGTACGGTTACGGTTAGAGGCGCGGGTTTCAATCCCGCTATGTAAAAATTTCTATACGTTTTCTAAATAAATATTTTTCTTTCCTAAGCGTGGAATAACACTTTAAAAATGTCAAAAATAGCTTCACTCTTTTTTTTTACAAGGGCAAAAAAGGAAAATAATTAATTCTATCAAAAATCAAACCCACAACCGTTTCGTTTACAGTCACGATACGATGTGCCCCTTTGCCCCACGACGGTCTCAACATAAATTTATAGTAATATTTTTAACCAATTTCGATATTTCATATCAAAATGTCCTTACAAGAAGGATGCAACATTACCACCCAAGTACAACAAAAAATATTTTTAAAAGTTACCAAAACAATAACAACCAACAATTGTAAATCGCTTGTTTCATTTTTTCACAGGAAGACGGACGATGTGTTAACGTTTATTATTATTTGATGTATGTAATTTAGGAAGAGAAATCTCGCTCAGTATTCATTGAACGTTACACACATTGCCAAAGTGAATCGTTGTAATCGGCGTCGGCCAGTGTACCGGAAACACAGTCTAATTCTCTTTCCACTTGATCGCTAGCGCTCTAACGTCGATATAGTCGTAGCTACAACCACCAGCTACTATAACAAGTTTGTACGGACCGCGGGCCCATTAAAATACCACCGGCCCACGCGCAGTGACACAACCTGTTGTAACATCTATATATATAAGCTGAAAGACTACTTTCCCCCATCACCTGTTCCACCAGTTCGCGTATCGAGGTATGGTTTTGTACACATAAGATGTGTATGTATGGACTTTTAGTTAACATGTCAGTCTTTGAGACCTTGCGCATCCTTGGACAGGTTAGATATGAGTAATATTTTATGTTGTTTTTTTTATAGTTTTATGTAATTATTGCGTTGTAAAAATGGTTCTTTTTATATGCTATTATGGGTTATTTAAGTTTTATTGATATATGTGAATAATTATGTGTTGAAATAAATCTTACTCATATAAAACTAAACTTACATATTGAAAATAATTGCCTTTAAAGTTTATCAACTATAAAGTTAGAGTAAAAGAGTTATTAGATATTTATATTCTATTTCATACAAAATTAATGAAAACAGTTTTAATAGTTGCTATACATTTTCTTTTTTTTTTACATTTTTGTGATAGAAAAGATAAATTTAGACAGTTTGTTAAAATTTACTAAAGTAAAGTTGTTCTATATGTTTTCTAAATAATTCTAGTTAAAGTTAGGATCAATTACGTATATGTATATATAATAAGAATCTATGAATAAGTTTGTATTAACATAATCCTATCACAGCCGTTATACTGAGAATCGGCCACCGGAAGCGTAAACTTAACTCTGTCAATACATCTTCAATAAGTTTAAACAGCTGGCCAGTTTGACCTTAATCCACTAATCACTTATGTAAATAGACGACACCTCATAAATTATGCATTAATCTTTTGAAACATTAATGTATGCAGTATTTAGTAATTTTAGTTGTTAAATTTGTAATAAAGACAAAGCGCAGCCTTAAGTTCCGCCGCTTAAGACGCAATGTTTTGGAAATTGGGAAAGTGGGGGTGGAGTGTCTTAACACCAGGTTCCCTCTGTTTACCCTGCTATATGCGGGATACAACATGAAGCAATAAAAAAAAGAATTATTTTTAGGGTTCCGTACCGCTTAGGAAAAAAGAACCCTTACGAGATCACTTTGTTGTCCGTCCGCCGGCTGTCTGTCTTTGTTAAAATTCTGTTCCAATCCCATAATTTCCTGAAAACTAACTATCTCAAAAATTGAGCAGTGCGTGGAGAAGGGTCTTAACACTAGATTTGCTCTGCCTATAGCAATATGCTTCACGCTGTATCCCGGACACCGTGATAGAGCGTGAAGCACATTACTATAAGATTTATAAAAATTATTATAATTATCTTTATATGTGTGATAAAATTTTATTTAATAAAATTTCTTATACATACATATTTCGGTCCTGATTGGATTGCTTAATATTCATAACTTTGTTAGATCGGTTATCCCCTTCGTTTACTCTATTAAACTTTCAAGCAATTTTACTAAGGGATTATGTGATAGAAATTTGCTTATAAATTTTATTATACATATACGATGATGATGATAACTTAAGTTTTAAACCCAGGATCCTAGATCCAGGATCCAAGATCTCAGGGCCAAATTTCAGCTTTGATAAATTAACGTAGGTCGGGGGCCCTGGGATCCACTCTATTAATACTTATTTAGAAAACGTATAAAAATTTGAACGCAGCGGGAAATTTTTATACGTTTTCTAAATAAGTATTTTTCTTTCCTAAGAGTGGAATAACACTTTAAAAATGTTTAAAAATATCCAGTCTATTATAATATTTAAAGAATTATCAAATTAAAACGCAAATCAGAGGAAACCTTGTATTATGACGCAAAGTTCCACTTCTTTTCAAGGATCGTTTTGTCTATTAGAGCGGGAAGATAAATTTAATTATTATGATCCCCTAGTGCGAATTGAATCAACCATCCATATAATGCATGAATAAATTGGCCAATATTATATAAAAAAGAAGTAATATTAAATGAAACTAACTAACAAGCACATTAGTAGTTATATTATATGCACATACCTACAGTCTACACTCTTCACAGTAAAAATTCCAAATAAAGGAAAGGATAATGTGTTTTTTGACGACATTGGGATGATAAATGTTCTGGCGGTTTCTTTTAAAAGCGTCAGTTCTATTTCAAGGTTAGTTTAGTGTCAAATTAAGATAAAATTTTACTAAATGTAGATCTAAAAATTGTGTTTTGTAGAATAAAATTTAATAATATCAACTCCTTTTTGTTTCTCGCCTTAGCCCGCATACATCAGGTTAGCAGAGGGAACCTAGTGTTAGGGCACTGCTTTCTCCTCACACCACCTAGTTTTCAATACGTTGCGTGTTGAGTGGCAAAACTTAAGCTATCTCTCATTGAAATGAAAATTCTTTTCCCAAGTGGGAATCGGAGCCACAACCGTCGTCGTATGTATTACCAAACACCGTGTCATTGCACCACGGCTATCTCTACGTCAACTACGTCATAGGATCTAAAAGTAAACGTCAATTATTATCATTTCAAGTAAAAGTAAGCTAAACGTAACTGTAATAAGCTTAACAAACCCTTTCTCTCGGAGCTCGCTCATCGTCGCTAATGATCATTGTGACTGGACACGCGAACTTGTATTAAAATAAGAATTTTAGATAATAGATCTCTAATGTTTTTTTTTTTGTTTACGTTGTTTATTAGAATAGAAATTAAAAATAAGATATTAAATAAACCACCTCTAGTGATTAGACCGTCAGCGCGGCGTTGAGTTCCGTCACTAGAGACTCTCGAAAATCGTGCGAAATGTTGGAATCGGAGTGTTTTGACAGTAGGTACCCTCTGCTTAATCCTGCTTTATCTGCCTTTCCAGCTTCTTTTCCATGAAGCTGTTTTTTTCTTAGGTGTAGGTTAGTTTTAGGTTCGATCCCAAAAGCAGGTATTTTGATGATGTGCTAGTTAGCTACCTTTTCTGCATATATGCATAGAAATTTTTAATGAAATTATTTAACCGGATTAATGTACATTTAGTATTATACACTTTTGGAAACTCGATGTTTCGAACACTTTGCAGTAGTCCGTGGTGACGGGTAGACTGGGGTGGCATTCGCCTGTCAGTTTTGATATGTAATATGTACTAAATATACGTCATTAATCCGGTTAAATAGTTTCATTTAAAATGTGTAATAATCGAGAAAATCAAAGAACTTTTTATATAGAAGTTATTACTTAGAGGTATCTTCTTAAGTTGTAATAACTATAGTAGGTACAGATTTTGCTAGTTTGGGAATTGAACTAAGTCACGATAAGAATATTTAGTATTTTATTAAATGCTTTTATGGCTGCCTTGCAGAATAAAAGTTAAAATTAACTTTATAAAAATGTTAATGTGTTTCCCTTATAAATATTATATTACTGATTTCATATCTATTGCGCATTGCCTAAGCGACGCTTCTGTACAAATAAACCACTTACAACACGAGTATTATTTAAACGAACAAGATAAGGGTACTTAATAAAAGGTAAATGACAATATTTAATTTTACGATAAATATGAATTAGTATACCATATCAGGGAATGCGACGTTTTGTAACCTTTTTTATATGTAAAACATATTAAGCAGTTATTTCCAGCTTGACGGTTTTTCCCGCATATAGCATCGATATATGATAATAATTTCCTTGAGTGGAATCGAACTCTCAACTTTTGCACTATCAGTCAAATTTCTCAGAGACAATCTTATAACCTCAAATTATATAATTACAGATTAGTTATTTTAAATAAGGCGAGATGATATCACTGGCCGTGACGTGACGAAGCTTCCGTCTGCTATTCCATAGGGAATGGCCCCAATGTATATGTAATTGGGTTAATTTTATTGATATTAAAAACAATAGCCAACATAGTTTCGGAATTACTTATAGATGATTTATTTTATTTCTTATGTTTATCCTTAGGCTTCAGGTTTTTATAAAAATATAACAAATTATTATTAACATATTGTAGATAACTGTGTTTGATACACGCAACCAAAAATTAACTAGCAAGTAACAAATATTAAATCTCAATTATATTTGATATATCAAAATTTCAATTCCACAATTTCACATCACATCAAGTAGCCTCGAGTCACAATTGCCAAAACATCTTATAGCCACTCAGTTACTAAATAGCAATTTCTGCTGAGCCGCGCGGAGTAATCCACGAAATGAGACGGGCGTCACTCGTTCCCCTAATCAGAGAAACCGGTGTACTTAATCGTGAACCATGCCCATTTGAAAATGTACCCTATTGCTCTACTTTTAAAATGTCAATTTGTATATTGAGATTCAGATTGAGTGCTTAGTTTCGTCGAGAATTAACTGCACAGATGAGGGTAGACCAAGGTCGTCCGTTGAGATCCGCCGGTGAGCCCCGCTGAATGTTTGTTTTGTACGTCGTCCCGTGTCCATTGAACGTTCAATTAGTGTTATATAGAGATTGTAATCTATACCTACTTCTATGCTTGATGTTATAAAGGTGAAGAGTTTGTTCGTTTGAGCGCGCTAATCTCAGAAACTAAGGGTATATTTATGACCAAAAATTTGTTTTGATGTAACTGCTTTCATAATTATCTTAGTATGCATATTTGAGTTAAGCCACAGTGTAGAAGCCGTAGTGAAATGATAATATTAAATATTCTTAATAACAGAATTATTACCCTTTATATAGGTCTTAATAATTAACAACAAAAATAAGTTATAATGGGCTCATAAGGAATTTATGTATATCTGGATAAGAACGTTATGGCTTACTTGGCGACGAGCGTTTAAACCGAAAGCATTGGATTCGAGTCTTGCAACGTTAAAATTTTTATACGTCTGTAGAAGTTCTTAATGTGTAGATAACATCTAAAAAATTAAGAGTTTTATATCTAATCTCAAATTAATTGTGAATTTCTTGTCATCAGAATAACACCGGAAAGTGCATCGATGAGACGCCGCTAGATCTGGCTGAGGCGTCGCCACGCTGCGTGCTTTACTTACTTGTAAGTTCACCGGTTATTATAATTAATAAGTATATAATAGAAATAAGCTTTAGCTGCTTTTTTGATTTATAAATAAACTTTATTTTTTCATGAAAAAAGCTGTTCACATGATACAAAAACATACATTATAAACTTTATTTTATGACAATATTCTATTTCCTAATGATCCCTCGAACCTAAATCATCACTGTTTCTCGCAAGCATCACGGCTTACAGCGATCATAAATAACTAACTATCTTCGACATCTAAATTATTTTTATCTTGATGGTTCAACATTACTTAGTGCCTATATGAAAGCAATGTCACTTTGCATCAATCTAACTAAAAGTCAATACATCTCTTCAAAGTCAATACAATCTGTTAATTGAAAAGTGTTATAAAATACACGGCAATGACATTTATTGTTGAAAGCTCTGTGACCTCTCTTATCTATTCGATACATTTCAATCTTTTTAATTAACTTTATTCAAAATTGCCCAATAATTTTGTAAGGCACGTTTTTCTTTGATTGATTAAAGGATTGGTTTTTTTTTGTTAATTGAATAAATGAAATGAAAACAAATCATTTACCATTATGGAAATAGAACCTACAACCGTTGCTGTGCTGCTACACCACGACGGCCTAATAATGCATGTAGACAATAAAGACAATATATCCATATTTAACAGATATAATAATTTACATTTACAATATTTTTCTATTATTTTAATCGAATGCGATATACGACATAAAATGTGAAGATCTTATTTCGCTCCAGCGCAAATTGTAACTTCAGCACGTTTCATAACTACTTCCAAAGAGTGGTCGACACACGTCCCTAGCTTACATCTAGTCGACTACAAAGTTAAGAAACTACCAAGTTCTCGGATGGAATCCAGTCAAGCATTTCTAAAGTTTCATTCCCCACATACTATAGGTACTATACGATAACTTTAAACAATGCCCGGAAACAATGTTAGTTAGGAAATAGGCACTTCAATTCTCGCAGTGCGCTATGGGCATGACCTAAATACTTCTGTTAAGCGAATTTTCTTAAGCTATAAATATGTATGACATTCCTTCCATTTGAGTCACTGTTCACAGTTTTATCATATCGATCGACATGTAAATGATTGATATATATGTATTTGGGTATAATTGATTTTGCTGTCTAGTGAAAACGATCGATCAAATATGTTCATCAAAAATATTTCTCAACAAATTTGCACCGATCTCCTTTTCAATTCAAATGTTTGAATGACGAAACTTAACGCCGTAATCATATCATCTGCAACGACCAAATTTGGAAACAAAAAGTGTAATTCACCTAGGTACATACAAAGCATTATTCGCTTACTCCTTTTTCGAGATGAAAGCCGGACTTAAGAGAAGCAATGGCAGTAAAATGTAATGTATAAGGATGATAATGTAACACATACATATATGTGCAATATATGTATTACAAGTATTATTACAAGTAGTTACGTAGACGTGAAATAAACGAATCGCTTCCCACTGGACGGCGGCGCGCCGTTAGCGCGGTGATAAATGGCAAACTTGTCAGTTGCAAGCGCAACGTCATTAGGTAACGCAATTAAGTCGTTACATATTACGATACGCCTCGCGTTCGGCTGCGTTACTACTGTACGCAACAGCTGACTCCGATAGAGGGAGGAGGATACTTGTGGCATTCTAGTTTATTAGAAAAAAATGTTTCACGCTCTATCCCGCATATAGCAGGGGGAAAAGAGTAGGTATCTAGGGTTAAGACTCTTCGTTCCCCAAGCACCACACAGGTTTTTGATCATTGCGTGTTGAGTGGCGGAACTCAACGTCGTGCTTTGTCTTGTAACCAGAGCGACGAAAAGAAAATAATTTGTTCTCCCTTGTGAGAATCGAACCCACAGCCGTCGCTTTTACTTCAGACATACCGCAGCGCCACGACGGCCTTAATTAGTCCTAGTTTATTAAAGCTTATTGTTAATTTGCACAATGCGAACCCCATATTGTTTTAACCGTATATATGAAGTGCTTTGTAATTGGATACTATTTTGTTGTTCATTGTGCAATAACTTGAGATACTATAGATTTAGAAATGTAATGTTCTTCAGCAAACTTTATTATTATTATTTTATTTCCTTTTAATGTCATTCACAAAAAGATTTATTAAATTTCTCATAGAATACGTTTTCTATGAGAAATTTAATTAGTATTTTTTATATTTAAATATCTTTATTTATATTGAAATACGTAAAGCCAAAACTCTAAAATTAAATATAAACTAATTTGATTTACTAAAGTAGTGCTGAAATAGAAACTTCTTACTTCCCATCTTAAGTCATACGAGGCCCAATTTGTCACGAATCCGTTACATCATTTTGTTGATCATACCCGACAACTAACCGTCTGTCAGTTGCCTGTGAATTGAACGACCACGTCCAAGAATAAGCTCGATTATCTAATAAAAGGGGTCGATGTACCGCCATAACGACTAAATGTATATTGTGTATGACTTACGAGACGGTTTTTATATGGACTAAACAAATATCTTAGGAATTTAAGATTTTATTGGTGTTCTTTAAAATTATGTTAGTGAGCAACCATAAGATCTTTATTGCTACTAAATTATACTTGTAATTGTATGCCCCAAAGTAAGATTCAAATGTTCTCACCCAAATCCAAAATCATCGACAAGAAGCTAATTCATAAATAGCATAAACGTACGTTTTGAATTTTTAGTTTTTAGTGTCTTCATTTTTCTAAAATTAATATCAAATATTCTGAGGTCTTATTCTCTATTCAATATTAAATATTCTACAGATCTACGATCCGCTTCTAATTCAAAGCTATCAAAAGATACGAACGTTTATGCATAAAATTTTTGCTGCATTTTGTATAAAATTCGCCGGGTAATCTAAATCTATAAGGGACTCTCTATCTACGATCTTAAAATTTGACAAATAAAGGAAAATTTCCGAAAAGTTTATTACAAACTTATAATTGTAATTCATTTCATACAAAAAGCTTGCGAACTTAAGTTTGTTAAACTTTATTCGCCTCGTAATTAAAACCTATAGAGTATGGAGTGTTTCCCGGAAACTGATAATTATGAAAGCAAGAGTGAAAACTCGCAGTCATAAAAATGAAAAAAAAAAACGAAAAATGAACATTTATTTTTATACTACAGATAAAAAGGATTACAAATTTTTAATTGCAGTTCATTTCATACAAAATGAAAGCATATTGTAAACTTTTACTAAGTCGTACTTCCCGTTGACTTACAACCCTGAAGTTGGTACGGATCCCTCGGAGGACGAGTTTGACTAGCACTTGACCAGTTTTTATATCCTAAAGCGAATGACTAAGTAACATGAGAATAGACTAGAAGTTGAATTGAGCCGCACCGTACGTCCGTTTCGGATGGTCGGAGATGAATAAGCGCCGGATGTCTGCCTTTTAGACAAAGATGCGTGATAGGTGAACAAGGTCTCGGAACTTAGACGTTCTATACTTTTTGTGTTGTTATATTGCATGTTGTAGGTATGTTTATGTTGTGTGGTTTTGATGCTATTTCATTGATATTATTTTATTTGAATTCGGAATTCACAAGAGTGCAAAGTTATAAATGGTCAGAATGATCAGAAATGTTAAATACATTTTTTTTTCTTTGCTACACGTTTATACTGGCTAGTTATCGCCTGCGATTTCGTTTGAAATTTACTCAGTAAAGGAATTTCTATATAAAAAGACATTTGTTAACTGACTTACATCATTATGTTTCATGTAACAAGCATGTGGATATTTACCTTATATATATTGTTTCCCAATCGGATCCACAAACGAAATTGACATCACATTCACATTCCTATTACGCCACAGACCACTTCATCCACATAGCAGCAACATAATTATTACTTGCCCTCAGTTGTAAAGACGACACAATTCAAAGCTATTCCTTATAGTATACGACACGTCAATTAGTATGAGTCCCGCGTCCATTAGATAGGAATCCTAGATACTGTCCCGGTGCTAAGACGGTGTTAGCTGTACGTGTATAATTAAATACGTGATCTCTATATATAAACGTTTAAATGTTTAATTGAAACACTCTTGTATTTGCAACTTGATTGTATAATAGTTTAATTATTTGGTCTGTTTGTTTATTTCAGTTCGCTGGTACTGACTTCGATTCTATTCGTGGTAAATTGCAGCAATTAACGTATGACAGATTTTATTTGTGAATTTGGAAGGCTGAACTAAATAAGTATATTGTTTTGCTTAAGAATTTTACAATTTAAAAATAATAAGCTGACTCACTTTGCTCTCGTTGACCCTCACAAATTGAAAATAAAAAAATATCTTCGCTAATTCACTTATTCTGGAACGTTATAGTTTTTCTCTAGAAATAAATTTCTAGATAGAAAAACTATAACTTGGCATATGTTACAATATTGAATAGTATTATTTACTTCGTATTATAAATATATGTTTGTTTAGTAGAGGCTTGAAGTTGAGGGTCTGGGAGGATCATTCCCACCACAGAGTAGTCTGTTGCTATTCCAAATTTTTTTTCTAATTAAAAATTGAGGCTGAAAAATAAAAGAAAAATACCTATAGCCAAGAAAGTTTCGCGATTTTTTTATTCAATTGCCAAACTAATATTTCTTATTTTTATTTTAAAATAAATTAATCTGCAAATCACTAGAGGTTAAAGTAACTACAACCTACTGAAGAAACATATTTCAATATTTCATATTATCATCACATTACGTCACACAGATCTAAAGTGTTTCATCGCGCCTGTGCCCCATTAGCGACAAGCCACACCATAATCACAGTGTGACGAACATCGCGCGCCTCCGGTCACGATCGCACCTGTCGTGAGATTCCTTATTGTTTCAATGTTGTTATAATATATACGAATATGTATGTCGATCTGTAGGTATTGATGTGAACCAAGGATTTGTAATAGATATATAGAAAGGAATAAATTAGTATCTATTCATTTGTTTGCCATGTAACCTATATACACACGTAAATTGAATATATTAACAAAACGTTTAAGAGCTTTTCGTTCATGCTAATAGAGTACGAGCAATTTCACGCTATCCATTTTTATTATTTTCATTTTTATTTTTAACATTTTTAAAGTATTATTCCACAATAAGAAAGAAAAATACTTTCCAAGGTTTCCAAGAGCCGTGGTTTCAAATTCTGCTACGTCCAAATTTTTATACGTTTTTTAAACAAGTAAACCCCTCACTTTGTCTTTCCAGAGCGGAGAAATAAGAATAATTAATACCTCCGAGTAAGAATCGAACCCATAACGATATCACATTCCACCACGATGTCCTAATTGACTTTCTAGAATGCTAATATGCACATCGTGCCTCAATAATTTCAACGTCTCAACCAGCATACCTAAATTTAGATACATCTAAATAAACTATGCTACAAACTACGATACTATGACTTCGGATACCGTCTGCAGTCACGACGGGCGCTGTCGTGAGAGACTCTTCATTGTTCAACAGTTCACTGTTTGATAATGATTGTCGTTTATTTGCGCTAATGTGCTCATATTCTGTCGACTCTTTCACTTACTTACGTACAAAGGTAAATATAATTATTACAGCGATTTCAGTAAAAAGTCTCATAAAATCTTCTTTCTCTGAAGTGTAATAATGATACCCTTTACATCGTGGATGTAAATGGCATCTGATTGACCCATACGGAAAATTTTAAATGTTTTCTTTTACCGGGTTGGCTTGAAGTAATTGTAATATTTAGATCCAACAATGTCTTTATTATCAAATATTCTGTACAAATTCTAATTATCCATTGATCCTGGACTGGGCATGTCTGTTTACCAGTTCCTTTGTATACATACACCACATAGTGCAGGACACCAATGCGTGAACACAAAAAATTGTATACATAATTTTGTATAAATAATTTTATTTTGTTGCGTGTAATAGATATTATTTATATACCGAATACAAAAATACATTTAAAGAATTAATCATATAATTTCGTGTGCTGACTTGCGAATAAAAAATTCATTACACCGTCCTCCTTACAACCATTACGGGCGTCGGGCTGCAACATAAACATTGTTATTTATAACGCATCAACCGGGATCTCTAATTTATGGAAGGAGCTTGCGTTACTCCGCCTAAAATATAGCTTGTTTTTCGTTTCCAAACAAATATACCGACCACCATTTTTGTTTTTTATGTTCTTTCTTATAAATATAAGAAAAAAACATATGTAAAAACATGGCCTGAATCGTTTCCCTTTGAAGCTCATACAAATTTTATAATTTGTTTATCGAAAAAAAAAAAAAATATTACGACATTTGATTACTTTAGAAATGCCTCAAAAAGTTTTTACTTAAACCCTCTTTAGAACTAAGTTTAATATTAATGCAGTATCTAAAATAATAAACGCTAGAAACAAATGTAACCTAAAGCAAAAATTCTACCAGTCCCGCAATACCTCGTTTTCGTGAACGAGGCGTTTCAAACACTAAACAGACTAAAATAGACATCTTCCGCCGCATCATTGCTGCTTAATTGAATGTGCGAGCTGGGAACCTGAGTCTGACGGACGGCGGGTGAGGTTTCAGCAAATTACTCTCTACCAGGTTCAGGTTCTTCTTTCCAGGTTTCCAGGAGGCCCGGGTTCGAGTCCGGGTACGTTCAAATTTGTATACTTTTTTTTTAAATAAGTATTACTCTCTTCCTTCCTTGTAACAAATGTTTGGTCGAAATTTCTTGGTTTGACTGGTTGGTTGGTTTTATTCAGTTCATTCAGTGATGTTAGTGTAATTGATTCTTATAATGTAAGACATTTTAGTTTCGTTATTGCTATAATAAGTAGTTTTTGTCACTTTGACAATTTTTTTTATTATGAATGATTGAATAAAATTATGAATGAAACACACGATCTTATATATGAATTAACAAATATTATCTAAACATAATACTTAAATGATGAATACAAATATTATCTGAACTATGCAAGTTTTAATATTATTAAGAATAAATAAATTTTATATAGCACAGTAGTTGTAAAGCAATTGAATTTATATTATTAATTCAATTAATTATTTAATTAAAAGTTATATAGTTTTTATCATTATAATATCAATATCTGATTGTATGAATTAGTAAAATAAAAAAATTACTCGATGCAATAATTATTAATAGTTCTTTAAAGATACTAATTATAGTCAACAAATTCATTTTAATAACACTCCAGTCAAGTGTACATACGAGTATATGACAATAAACGCTTCGTGCTCCCATTATCGCGCGATCGTGTATACAGTGTTACGCATGCACCGTGATTACGTGAACCCGATGAAACGCTACTAGCTACAGTACAGTTCACGAGTCGTGGCCGCCTTCGAGTTAAATATAGATGGCACAAACTAAATTTTTGATATTTTTTCTAATTTTGATTATTATTATAATGACCAAAAGTTCAGAAACCCTAACTTTAGCGTGGTCACGACTCGTCGACCGTGCTGTACGTACATGCTATACACATGTATGATGTGCGTTATGCGACGACACGATTTACTATTGTAGGAGTGTCCTGGTTTTATATTGTTTATGTCGTATAGTATACTACTTAATATTCGAATTTGAATCTAGCGTGACGCCATTGTTGTGTAGTTGGATTGTGTTTGATTGAACAAAAATGGTTTTAGATTCAAATCTTATTTGGGTAGTGTGGAATGTTTATAGTTTAGTTGATTTTGCAGTTTAGTTGCACAGAGTGGGAGAGAGTTTTTGTAAAGTAACTCTTGTGTCCTTTTGCAAATTAAAATTAATCTAGTGATACTATTCACATATAAAAAATATACTATAATCTAACATTCTTATTGTATACTAGAGGGCGCGCGCGGCTTCGCCCGCTTATTAGGAGTGAATTCTAAAAAAACCACGAAACACGTGTTCAATAAAATATTTTTAACAGTCTGAATTTAATTTTTTATAAAAATCGGTGGTAATTTAAAGATTTTTCCATATAAACTTTCAACCCCTTATTTGAACCCTTAGGGGGTAAATTCTATAAAACCATGCAACACGTGTTCAATGAAATATTTTTAAGAGTCTGAATTTCAAATTTTATAAAAATCGGTGCCGATTTAAAAAAAAATCCATACAAACTTTCAATCCCTATTTCATCCCTTTAGAGTTAAAATTTTTCAAAATCCCTTCTTAGTGGATGTCCAGAATATGAAAATAAACATCTGCCCAAATTTCACGTTTTTACCATCAGCGGTTACGGCTCTGCGTGCGTCTTACCTCAGTCAGTCAGCACAAGTCCTTTTATATATATAGATTGAAAATATTTCAGCTATTTTTTGTTTTCGACTACGGGTTTTTATTGGGTTTTACGATCTTTTGTCGGGTGGCTTGACTTAGATGCTACAATAAATTAAGAAATAACGAGATGCGCTAGCGCATCTATTCTTGTAAATATAGATTTATTAGACACGGTTTTATTAAAACACATCTACAAAGAATATGTAGTAGCATGATTTGAAAGTGATTTTTCTATTGCGTAGACCATTTTATATATGTTAATTAAATCAAAAATATAATATCTTATACTCAAATACTAAAACTACATTTTCACGATAACGACGCTATTGTAAATCTATCAGAATGGTTGAGAGAATTTAGCTATAAGTCGTTCTCCTATTCGTTTTCCCATCTAATTTAGATCCATTAAATACGGGATGGCAGGACCAAATATTTTGTTGAATATCGTTAGCATTGTTTACAGTTTATAAATAAATAGTGACTGTAAAACCGACTAGTTGTGGGTTTAATCCCCACTCGAGGAGATGAAATATTTACTTCAATTTATATTTCACTTTCTTCGCCCTCGTGTCGAGGCTAAGCACGGCGTTGAGTTCTGTCACTCAACACGCAATGCCTCCAGAATTCGGCAGAAAGTGGGGAACGGAGTGTTTTAACACTAGGTTCCCTCTGCCTACCCTGCTGAGTGCGGGATACAGCGTGAAGCTGATTTAATTTTTGATTTAATTTTTATTTATTATTAGGCACTCAATTACAGTGGTCCTAGCGTCCATGCAGCGGAGTACCAGTAAAGAGCACCGTCGTAAACTTCTACATCATTTATAAGCTCGCGATGTTCACGCAAATTACACCACCTATAAATGTTTTACGGCGTAATTTGCACCAACAGACGTAATTACGACTTGCGATATAGTGATTTAATGGCATGTGAAGTGAAAGTGATGTAATGTATTGTTTTAGTTAGGTATAGTATTCATTTGTTTTTAATAAAATAACCTAGTGACTGACTTGTTTTGATTCGTTTCTGAGAGTTTTGTTTAGTTGGTATGTTAAAATAGAAGATGTAAGTGATTTACCGAATCTCTAGATTGGATAGATATATGGAACAATCGAAGATTGACGCAGGAAATAGATTGTTAATATTGGGCGTTAAATGATAAGACATTCATACAATGGCTATTTTTTTAACGGCCAATGACAAATATGAGTTATGCTTATTTAGAAAAGTGTGATTTAACACTTTAAAAATGTTAAAAATAAATATGAGTTATTATTATTATGCAATGAATACATTCAGCCAAACGTCTACTACTGCAATGGTCTATGCAAAATGGAGCAAACTAGGTGGTACAAGGTGTTTACTGCTTTTTTTTAATTCAAAAGAAATAGTCTACATAAGCTGTAACCTTGACCTTTTAAAGTTTAATTACTGTGACAATTTAAACGCGTAGAAAAATCGTTCAGTTTTATAATTTAGAAATGCCCTTTGTAATACCAATATATAAAACTTTTAATATATATTTTTTTAAATAATGAATTAACAGTTATATTCACGTCTTCATTATATATTATAATGAAGATGTAAAATGACATTGAAGCTCACTATTTGCCTATCCGAAAAGCAAGCTGAGCTAACCACGTACCGTTACCGCACGGCGCACGCCCACCGCGCCTATGGTATTTTTTTACGCATTTACCGGGTGGATTATCTGTTTTTATATTATAATTTATTTTTTGTTTAATCGGGACGAAAATGTCTTAATGGAAACAGAGTGTAATAACACTAGATTCCCAGGTTCCCTCCGCCTACCCTATCTGGCATTCTTATATATGGATAGATACCGTTCCTTACAAACTATTGCAGTTATAAAAAAAATTAACAAACACATTCAGGTTATTAAAATTTTGTTATACTATGGCGTTAAAGTTTCTTTTTCTTTTTCAAAATTCTATATAGAAATATTTTTTCTGTCTTTAACTTCAAGCACATTTTGCATATTACGTGATTCCCATAGAGTAATCGAAAAGATAATAAATCGAACCCAAAACCATAGCAAGTCAGTCAGATATCTATCAAATTCTTACAATTATTAATAATGTGAATTCGCAACACCAACCAATAACCAATAAACAACAAGTGTTATTGTCGTAACGTATCTATTACGAGTGCGATTGTTGTTGTGTGTTCAGCTGAATCGCTCAATGTCGTTCACATAATAATTCTGTTGTAACGGAACGGACTCTATGGATGGCCGCTGTGGTTCTGTGGCTTATCCGATTTGGTATCTATTCTTGTTAAGGTCAAAGGTCGCAGGTTGTGTTTCAGTAAGTCGGCCTTCGTTTGAACCATCATGAATGTATATTTTATATTTTAAGATTATTATTACAATTAGACATTATACTAATATAAATAGGCTGTCGCAGCGAACTTGGACACTTTATGACTGTAAACGAAATATTTGTGGATTCATTAAATTATTTTAAAGGCGTTGTTGGCGCTTACGATTAAACACGCAACATTCCGAATATTTGACGGAAGCAGAGAACGGAGTGTCTGAACACTTGGTTATCTTTACCTATTTTGCTATAGGTATGCAGTAAAATACATGCATAAGTAAATAAATAAAATAAAACAACCAATTGAAAAATATACAATTAAATTGTATAACTACCTAATATATAATGTTTCTAATTCCCCATTGTACTACGTTATATAACTTAAAGCAGCGAAGGTCATTCTCGAACAAAACAATAAGCTCATTGTCTCGGCTCGTTGAAGATTTTCCATTTTTGCGATGTCAAAGGGCCATATAATTTTTCACGCGCACAAAATAATTACCTTTTGTCCCATTAGAGTTATATTTGATCACATATTTTCCGTTAAAAACTACCTTTTATTTAATCTCTGCTCACTAAAGCTATTAATTATGAATTGTGTGGAGTGAGCGAACTTGATCCACGAGGGTCACCAGTTCAAATCCATTGTTATTGTAGTATAATGGTTGGTTTTAAGTGTATTGGCTCAAAAGAAACGCGTATATACTATGGTTTATGAGTTAAATAGTTATAAAAGCTTTAGAAATACAGGTATTGTTAAGTAAACGCTTTGATAGTTTCAATGCTTAATTCGAAGAATTTTTAACTGTTTGTGTCGACACTTAAAATGAAAAAAAGCACACAACAAAAAATATAAGTTGTATTTTGAATATACATGAAATATGTGTTATATTTCAAGCCAAAGTGTGGCATCTAGTTCTCTCACATATAACGTAATGTCCCGAATACTTGCGAAAAGCGGAGAGCTAAATGTCTTGAAACTAGATTTAGAACTTTTATTATTCACTTCCTGTGCACTCATATTGATTCCATGCTACAGGAGCTTAACTGAAGTGTAAGTACAGCAGTAATCTATATGTATTTAAAGTATAATCGTTGTCACATAGCTGGGTAGGCACATGGAACTTGGGAACCTAGTGTTGAGACACTGTTCCATTTCCGCCTGTGGCAGAAAGGGAACAGTGTTTGTTTTAATTAGTGTTATAACTCACTACATTTTTAAACAATATTAGTAAAATATGATATTAGTAGAATGTATATGTACCTATGTATATGAAATATAATATAATAATATTACATAGCTATTTTTGTTTTATTTCTCTAATAATTTTGCTTACTGCTTTGAAAACCTTGTAATTTAGATTGCATACATTTCTTTTCTCTTATGAGTATAGAAGTCTACTCTACATTTGCAATTCTAAAATAAATCTTTTATATAGAAAGTAAAATAGATTTTTATTTATATTATTTGAACACAATGTCCAAGGCAACATACCCTTTGATATCTTAACGGTATTTGTTCTTTTGTTGTATTCACATATAAGATGGTTTATATTAGAATAAATATTGACATATTATATATTAGGAATGTCTAAAGCTATTGTGACGACAACTTCAAACTAAAAGTAAGCACTTTAGTTTACACATTATCACTTTTCTATTTAAGTAGCTTCACGCAGTGTCTGGGACAGCAGAGGCAGAAGGAACCTGGGAACCTAGTAATCCATTCCCACACCCATCTCACAACCATCTCTCATATAGTCAAAACGCATTCCAGCAGTCCACATTCCACCTTCCAACAGCTGTACAAAAAAACGTCTTAATAATTCCATGTGTTCCCATTACACAAACAAACTATTTCCTTCGACAAAAATGATCTTACAGATGCCATTATAGCTCGTGCTCGTAAATCGTAAGACGCTTGTTGTCTACGGGATGTACGTAATAAATTGTTCTTATAAGACACCAAGATGTGTGTGTCTTTTAAATTTATCTAATAAATTACTGAATAGCGATTACAAAATATATTTCTTCGTGCTCTTTTTTCATTTCTTCCTTTTAAACGCTATAATCTATGTATAAGAAGTATTATAAAGATAAATTTACTTGCTTGTTGTACGCACTATTCTCAGGAATCTCGAATTAAGAAAAAATATTTTTTGATGGAAAATATTACATACATCATCTCAATCGATGATTTTCAACTTACTTCTTCATTCATAGATTATAATTTATGATTAAAGACGTCATCTCAAGATAGATTTCAGAGTTCAGAGCGGTTTATAAATATGGGCCCTAGTCTTGTAGCACGTCTAGTAAAATCTCGTCGCCTATAATTTACTTTTAACTGTCCCTCGCGTTACACGAAACGTTACGTTCTTCCATCAGGCGGGTAGCGGCGACATTCCTACGATCATTGAGTAAGAAATCAATTACGCGAAGTGACTATCTATACCTACACGATAACCCTTGAGAACTTGATTATATGGAATAATTGTAAGTTCGAATCTGGTAGAATTTATGTGTGAAAATTTACGGCCAATTTGTTTAATATTTTTCGATTATATGTATATATACATATATATGTATGTATAAATTTTTCTGTAATTTCGAAATGTTCCTATTTATAAACAGACCTACATATATGAATGCAACGCCATAGTGATACGATGCACTTGGGGAAATGAATTATTTTCATTTACCATATCTTGCAAGTGCAGCATTGAAACCTTACACTCAACATCGCAAATATCTTGAATTCAGTCATAAACTAGAGAACGGAGTGTCCTGACACTAGATTCTAGATAGAATAAGACATTAAGAATAAAAAAAAATATATTTATTCGATATGTAATTGTAATAAATAAGAGCCTAACTTAACTACAGGTAGTGTTAAGTTTTCACCACCAATTATGTACAGTTATTTTGGAGAAAACATAAAAAGTATCATAACCAACTGTATTATTATGTTATAATAACCCTAATATAAATTTAACGAGCATATATTTTATGGTAATTTCACATGGGCGGCGGTGATTTCGCGAATCTATACGTACCTACTGATATTATAAAGCTGGACTGTATGTTTGATTGTTTGCGCTAACTATACTACTGGTTCAAATTTTTCCTTTTGTTTATTTATAGAGGAATGTAAGGACGATATTCCATTACCTTAGTAGTTTGATATAACTCTTATATATTCTTATTCTTCAATGTGTTTAACATGTTATACACCTCACACAACTCTTAGGCTCGTATTTGTCAACCACTCTTAACTGTGAGATCGATCTTGAGAGCAATCGCGTTTTCATTCATAAATTATTACAATTTACAACGGCATCTCATGATCGCTGTATAAATATGGACCTTTGTTTATTTTGATTTGACCACGCAGACGAAGCCGCGGGCATAAGCTAGTGCAATGTACGAGTACAACTGATTTACGGAAGCTGCCTGTAAATGCTTTTAGGTTAATTGCCGTCCGTGGTCGGACACATTAAAATTTGCGTCTATTACATTAATTAAAGTGCCCCAGCGGGTACGTTTTAATCTCATTGCCGTATTTGATTGAGTTAGATTTTTATATTCTAGATAAGTTATAGTAGTTGATTTCTGTATTGAGAAATGTCTGGCCTGTGCTGCGATATGTTTGGGTCATTCATTAATATAAACAGATAATATATAGGTAATAGAGAACAAATAATATAGGTAATCGAGGCCAGTCGTGGCGCAGGGGCACAAAGTGTGACTGTAAAATCGAGTGGTTGTGGGTTCGCTACAATATTTATTTCCTCGAGTGGGGACTTATTTACATTTATATTTTCATTTCTTCGCTCTGGTGTTGAGAAAAAGCGCGGCGTTCAGTTCCGCCACTCATCACGCAATTTCTCCAGAACTCGGCGGAAAGTGGGAAACGGAGTGTCTTAATTCTAGATTTTCTCTGCCTACCCTGCTGTGTGCGGGAAATGGAAATATAAATTTAAGTAAATATTTCATCTCCTCGAGTGGGGATCGAACCCACAACCAGTCGGTTTTACACACGTCACAGTCACACTTCGTGCCGCTGCGCCACGACTGGCCTCACAGAAATATCAAATGTTAATAAATACTTATGTATGTAATTTTTTTATTAAAATGTTTTTAATAGATTCTAATTCATATACATGTATGTACCTACTTGCTCTCTTCACATTACCTCGGTCCATGTGTTCTCTAAAGTATTACTAGACTCATTTTTCATTTCTATATTAGTCTAATTAGTAGTCTAGAAAAACTAGAAAACGTTGAGATTAAAATATATTTTATTTTAAATATACTCGTATTTCTTCATATAAATTACTAAATAGTTCTAGGAACTACATGTAATGCATGTTTGGAAAACTATGTAATTTTTTTGCAGTATTTTGTTCTATAAAATAATTGTACAACTGTTTAGAAATGGGTAAAAACTTTGAAGTAACAGATTCGAAGCCGTGCTTTTCATATTATTATTATAATATAAATTTTTATTTCCTCGCTCCTGGGACGAGAGCGTGGTGTTGAGTTCGGCCAATCACACCACTCACACCGCCACAATTAGGTGGAGAAAGTGGAGAACTGAAGTGTCTTAATGGGAACGGAGTGTCTTAATACTAGGTTTTCATATGCCCTCTGTCTACCCGGGATACAACGTGGGACATACCGTCTCTCTAATTCTTAAAATTGACCACGATATTAAACTTAATGGAAACACTTTAAAGCCATAAAAAGACTAGTAAAACTACTACTACCACGTACGTAGAAAACAAATCAAATTAGTAATTTTAAACGAAAGCCACTTCGTTTGCGTTTGTAAGCCAAATATTAAACCGCAACGTTGCAGCGGTTGCGTGCACAACGGGTGTTATCACAATTGCTGTTGGCTTCCCCCTGACCTTAAATACTTGTGGTGCAGCTCACCGCACATAATCTTGGTACATACGTGCATACAGCGGGTTTGATGGAGAATTTTATTTAATTAAATTTTTATTTTTTTAAAAAATATTCTTGCATGAATATTCGTTATTCAAGTACGTACGTACCCTACGCTAAGCTATTACAAGCACTTTTGAATTTTTAATAAAAGTAAGCGAAATACCTAATGCTGTTTAAATTCTGTTAAAGTGAAGAGAATTTTCGAATTCTTTCAAAGAATATTGTTTTAAGTGAGAATTAAATTTTAATATTTTTTTTCGATCTGGTGTCGAGGCAAAGCGCGGTGTTGAGTTCTGCCGCATAACACGCAAAGCCCCCAGATTTCGGCAGAAAGTGGGGAGCGGATCGTGAAATAACAATATTCAAGTAAACCAGGATCTATGGAAAAGTGTCATCTGTTTTTATGACTTATTGATTATTAACAATAAAATGCCTGTTTTTACTGTTTCTGCTATTATAATAAACGCTCATCAATCATTGTTAATCATAAGCTATAAAAGTTATGTTTTTTATTTTATTAAAATTACGTACCTATGAGGTGCGTAATTTTCTATTATTATATATTTTTTTATAATTAAATACAAACTATTTTCAAAGTGAAGTATTACAGTTGCGTTAAATCTATTTGGCTAAGCGTTTGTTATCAGTTTTGTCTTAATTTCCAGCAAATATCTTCTACCTCATATGCTATCTCTGATAAGGAGCTATACGCGAGCGTACAGTCGTGAACAATGCGCCTGCGTCACGGTCACGACCGCGATGATTGTGTCTCCCCTTAACCCCCTCGGCTATACTTGCTTGATGGTTTTCATATACTTTTTTTATTTTATATATATTTTTTTATCATTAAGCATTTTCCGTAATTTATTTTACAGAAACTAGTGAATTCTTCGCTTCTTTCTCTAGAACTTTACGTTAGAACACTGTCTGGTCAGAGGAGATTGTGTTGTTAAAATGAGCATCTCGTCGCCTTAAGAAAGCAGCTCTGTACACGCAACTATAAATATTCATTTCCTAAGATTGTAAACAGAGAATAATAATCATTTCAATTTCAACCTTTGACTTTTTCAGAAAAACATATTGAGTGTTAAAAAATATAGAGTATTTGTACTTACAGTCCTCACGTATCACTCCACGTCTTCACATGTTGGTTACAAGTGACAACTATCGCATTAAAAAAAATGTTTTGATGACATTAAATACTGTTCAAAAAATTATCGACAGTATAATATAATTTTAAATTAATTAACAAATTGTAAAGTTTTAATTTCTTATTTCGTCAATATTCTTCTTTCCATTCTTGTCTACTATGTTTTCGATTCTTGTATACTATTTTTTCCCTCAGTAAATGCATGGCCCAGCGGTAATGCAGCGTTTAGTTTTCTCATTACGAGCTGTATCTGCGAGCCTACGGCTGCGAACAATACGCCACCGTCACGGTCATGGTTCCAATGATTGTTGTTCAATCCTCTCTCTGGTGCTCCTATTGAGACCGGTGTCCTATATTGTATGTTATAACAAAAAAAATAGCTTCTTTTGCTAAGTAACGTAGGCAGATGGAACCTAGTGTTTAGACACTCCGTGCGCCAATTTTTGAGATATTGCATGTTGAGGGAAGAATTTAACACGTCGCTTGGTCGCAGGCCGGAGCAGGAGAATAATTTCAATAAATGTATAAAATAAAACATTAGTAACATGTGATTCTTCTTTCATTTATACGTAACATTCTTGGCGATCCGATATTAAAATACGGCTTGCATTTCCAGAGTATATTATTGTTATCCCTCTATATTGTGATCGACATTGTGCTTTTGAAGTTCAATGAAGGTTCTATATTAACTTTTTTACATACCTTGTAATTTTAATTCAATATATGAGACGCTCTTTTTATAAACATAATTCAGAAATTAATAATTATTAAACTATAACAAAAGCAGTAAGTACTGACCATATGTTGGTGTTTATTGATCTTTATTATCACCATCATCATCATCATCATCATAAGATTGCTTTCATATGCCTACTTCCGTTTGAGTTATATTAATTCTTTGCATATTAGCATATTTATCAATATGTAACGTTATTCTATCAATTAAAAGATCAATGACATGTCTTACACATTCATAATATATATATCGTATAGTATATACGTTATAAATATAAATCACTTAACAGGTGAAACGAAAAATCCCGATACGGCGATACAAAAGCTAACACGCGAACAAAATTGACTCGATGGTGATTCATCACCCGTACAAGGCCGCTTGCATATTCGAGACGATTTTTATCATTCGGAAGGAACAGAGTTGAATATTGTGTGACTCGATTTACTCGATTTTTTTTATCGGTTTGCGGTTTGTATCGAGAATTTAGAACAGTGTAGTGTAGTTTTTGGCTCTGAAGACTGCAGGATAGCAGTGTGTAACCAAAAAAGTTTTTTTTTGTTCTTAATAATCGTCTTTCTTAAGCGTTAATATCCTTGAGTTTATAATAAATGTCTTTTTTTTGTTCTGTGTAGTGTCGCGGAGTTGTGTGTGTTTGTGTGATGACGATGTCTATTTTGATTTTGAATTATATCGTCACGTGCTATAAATATTCTGTTACATACTAAGTCTAGGTTATTAATCGCGTCGCTTGTGTTCTTTCGTAATATGTTTTAATATATTTCTTGTCAAATGTTACTGTATTGTCCTTATTGTAGCATAAAATTAACACTTAATTATTTAACACTAGGTAGTTTATTTTTTTGTTATTTAGTTACAATCTTTTTATTAATTATTTATATTCGTTTTTTAAGTAAAAAGAGATTTAAACATTTTTTAAATTAAAGAACACTATCAAAGTCATATTATTTTAATAATAATAAAGAAACATTTTATATACCTTATATCCAATAATAATTTAAAGTGCACCACGAGAACATTGAATCCATATTATTTTTTTACTTGTCAGTTATTTTTTGTCAATACAAAGGTCCAGAATGTCCATTTATACACCATTCCGGTTTCCGAGATCCAAGCCCAATGGAAATGATACTTAGACAAGTAGAACCGGTTCCTTGAGTCTCTTTACGTCTTCACATGCTCTATACAGTACGATCGACAAGTCGTGGCCGCCCTGACGGTATTTGAAGACGGCTACGTAGATTTCATTTTAGTATTTTTCTTACTTTTGATCATTTTCTTCCCAAGTGCATTATGCGCAAAAGTTCAGAAGACTTCATTTCAAAGCGGCAACAACTCGTCGACCGTACTATAGGTACTCTATACGTAGGTGCGTGCCACGATCGTGGGACCACCTGTGTCTCTGTTTATTTTATACAGTATATATATTGAAATTAATTGCGTTATACGTTTTTTACCCGACCTTACCACATAATTGAGTCGTATAATGTTTTTTCCCAGATTCTAGAATCCATTAATATGTTTTTGTATGTAAGTTAGTAGTATATTATATGTTTTATTATATGATAAATAATATAATTTTAATTTATATTTTTCCTTAAAGTTTAATACCTAAGAGTATTTAAAGTATTTCTCTTATTATCAAATTCCTTGGATTAGTATATACTGTTAGTCCAAATCGTATAAGTTCCACACAAAAACTTGTTTTATTAATTACAAATTAAATCAATCTAATGTATGTAATATGGATCAAATATTTTAGAGTTGTACTTGTGGTCAGTGTTTAAAATTATTTATTTTAACATTAAGGCCAAAAACATTGCTTATATAATATTAAATTTAATTAATAATATATAATGTATATTAAGATATTCTTTATATATACATGGCTTAACACCACATTGTAGTATAATACTAAAATGCATATTGCTAGTATGTGATTAGAATACGAGTTACTGTAAACTACTTGTCGTCAAAGAAATGTCGCGTCTTCCGCACAGCGCGTGACTCATCATGCTCTACTACTAGATACATGCATCTTAATTAGATCGTCTGCAATTTTCATACTAGGTAGTTACCTACTAGTTACCTACTGGTTACCTGCTAGTTTTACCTAGGTTACCTGCTAGTTTTACCTAAGTTACCTGTATATTTTTTTAAAAGAAAATTAGTTTACTAGCTGCCGTTAGTTCAAACTAAGTGATTGTGTTCAATAGTGTAATATGGCTAAAGTAAAAAGTCGAAGGCGAGCTCAACGATGCACAGGAAAAGTGCATCATGTGTTGCAATTTTTTGGGTAAGAACCTTTGTTTTTTTAATATTTTATTTTAATATTTTCAATTACTTCGTAGTTTAACAAAATTTTAACTTCCCATGGTTAAAATGTGTTAGTAGGCTATGTTAAAATTTTGTTGTAGTTTGTATAATTTTATTACAAATTCCAATCTACATATTTACATATTAACTTATTTGAGTGATGCAATGTTCGTATCCGTAAATTACGTACACTTGAAGATGACGCGTGAAAATGATGTATGCCTACTCTTACCGGAATGTACCTTACATTTTTTGCTTTAGGTTTTATATTTAAGGTGGAACTTTATTTTTTTTACAAGAGGACTGTCATTTATCTTTATTTTGTTTATAAATACTAATAATATCCAAAATGTAAGTAAGCGTGTTGTAGGTATATGATAATACAATCCTTAAATTAAACTTACGTAAGTCAGTAGAAAAATTATATATAAGTTTATATACAACTCTTATATGTTAATATTAATATCTTAATGCTACTTTATCTTTGTTTAATGGTTACTTAAAACAGAAGGGCGCTGCGTCATATTTTTCATAATCTTGTAAATATGACTAGTATTAAGATTCTATGAACAAGGTCATCATAGATGTTATCTTACCTGAACAATTTTTTATATATTTTATAGCGATTATTATGGAAAAATAAAAAAAAAGATGTAAAGTGCTCAAATGAGATATGGCAAAAAACTTTATTATTTATTAAAATCTTAAATCTCAAAGTTCCTCTACTATAAAGGAACAAATCACTGTTTTATATAGTACAGGAACCTTTTGCCTTATCTTCTCCTTCCCAGTTTTTAAAAGTTCAGTCGTCGTAAAATTTAAAAACCGTTTCTTTTCAACCGTTTCAATGGCAATAATAATCACGCAAATGACCCTTACGCCATATTATTTAAAAAGTTTCATCAGCCTTGACACGTGTAAACCCATTTTTACTTGGCCGATAAAAAATAATAGTATATATATACGAACGGTTTGTCAATACAACATATAAGAAAGAAATGTTCATTCATTCGCAGATGAAGGCCGTCGTTGTAATGAGTCTGTAGCGGCTCTAGCTATTACGTTACAATGTTTGCTAATAATAATAATTATTTTTGTTGTATGATTTTTTTTATAATATGATATGCATTACTAGATTTATTATTAATGTTAATATTGATATATAATTAAATACAGAGCGCGGCGTTAAGTTGCGTCACTCAACACGCAATGTCTAGAAAATTAGGCGGAAAGTGAGAGTGTCTTAGCAATAAAAACCCTCTCCCTCTTTTTTTAAAGTATTGCTTTGAGTGAATCGTAAATTTTTTGTATAGGTGAAAACGAAAAATCTCAATTTTCTTCACGTTTTATTTGGTTGTGGGCCACAAATGAATCGGTCACGATACATTCTTCTTTTGCTTTTTTTTACGTATACGATGCTACGTCTTAGCATATAGATATGGTTTACTTGGTACAACAGTGGAGAATCTTTACAATTTGTACATGTTCAAGAATTGATCTATCCCTTTTTTAATAATAAAAATTACTACTACTATTTAGACTAAAAAAAGCATCTGAGAAGATGCTTTTCCACGCATAGTACATTAGACAAAGGAAATCTAGTACTACGACACTCACAGCTCAATGTTTGAGACATTGAGTGTCGAGTGGCAAAACTCAACAACACACTTTGTCTTAATAACAAAAAGAAAGATCTATCGATAATCTTAACAGTTTCTAGTGATTTCTAGCATCTAGTAATTAGTATGCTATGTTTACGTTCTTACGTAAAACCATGCAAAAACGATAAAAATACCACACAATAGAACACTGCTCACTGTAATGACTTGAGTGTTGATAAATTGTTAAATAATTATCATTATTTCCTCCGTTCGAGTGGAAATAGCCTTACGTCACGGCTTACACCGCCTGTGTTAAATGATTCGGTGACCAGAAGGTTTGTTTTAGTGTTAATGTATGTTTTAAATAAATTAAATTTAAATTTCAGTTGAAAAAACTACAATAAATTATTTATATTATTATCTTATACTCGAGAATCGTTTAGATTCATGTATATATTCTGTATTTTAGAAGATTTACGGAAAGAATCTATGAGAGATACTTAATTATTTTTAGCTTGATATATTTTACGTCTATAAAAATTTTACATATAAAATACTACTTGTAAATGACTAAATTGATTTTAATTGGTAGAAAATACATAATATATTGGTTACCAGAACTGCTATTCGAGCTGGGGCTTCCTACCTAAACCAGGCTTGGTACTACGGACATTTTTATGTTCCTTAGCGATTCAAAAGTGCTTAGTTATGCTTGTCAAAAATCTTAATTGAACAAAGACTTTTTATTTAGATCTTTTAATACCATTATAACATACTCATTTTCTCTCTCGTTGTCAACAGAGGGGCGGTGTGTGAGTGTCGCACCGCCATGTCGCACCACAGCGACGAGCAGGCGCTGCTCACGGTCACGTCGGACTCGTTCTGGGAGCCCGGCAACTACAAGCGCACCACGCGCCGCGTCGACGACGGCCACCGGCTGTGCAGCGAGCTGCAGGCGCTGGTCCAGGAGCGCGCCGATATCGAGAAGACCTACGCTAAGAGTTTGAGAGGATGGGCGAAGAAATGGAATGATCTTATTGAAAAAGGTGAGTGCACAAATAATTCTACCCATTATTGATGGAGATATCGCTTATAAATTACTCTCGAATCTGCGATCGATCTTAAGATGCCGTTCTTGCTCATAAATTTAAATATCTATAAATGAAAACGGCATCTCAAGAACGATCTCAAACTATGAAGCTGTTTATAAGTACGGGTTTATGTATGCTAATATATTACGGCTAACCTTTTATAATGAGATAGGATTTGCTTAAATGTCATCTATGATCCTACATTCACCACCTGACCCACGCGACCACAGCGGCCGCGCATCACAGTAGCAGCATCAACCTTCACAAAGCATTACTCACTGTCAAGAGTACACAATACGTACAAGTTGAAACGTTAGTATTGTATTAGTGTAACTTGATAAACTGACATTTACTAATAATTGGATTACTTCACTTTAGCATTGCAATCATTTCTAGTTAAGGTTATAGGTTTTTTATCTTCACGCGTTTTCTCATTAAACTTTTAATCTATTTTTATAAGAATGTGCTTCAACTGTACGTTAGCAAATAAAAAAAACGCTCTATTTACCCTGAGTGGGAATGCCCACGATCCCACTGATCTCGTGTCAGCTTTCTTTTGCTTATTTGAGAGATATAGTTTTCTTTTTTGAGCTATATTTGAAATAGCAGTATGTAAGTGAACTAAAAGCTATCAAACAGTTCCAATGCAAATCGGAAGGTTAATTTAATCCTTACAAATTGCAAGCAATAGAAAGGAATGCACATTGGTAATGATGCGCATCGGATAGCGGTCTTTATCTAGATTGGCATTTAAATAACCGGCGATCGCTGAATTTGCTACTACGGCAAAGGTCAAGTCGTCATTAATATGGACATGCGTTGCAAATCAAGACGATTCGCGCTTGGAATGGTGTAATGTCTTCATTTTGTTTTTATCTAAATTATAAAAAATATAATGCTGCTCTTGTAGATTGTCTGTTGAATTGTCACTTGGTGAACTGTATTTTATTAGAAGAATTTCTTTGCGTTCCATGGATTCACTGTGCCTGCCGCCCATGGCGTTTTAAGAGAAGGAGCTCAGAGCAGACTGGGACTTTATGGGCGGCATTAAAGCCTTCAGTGTCTAAGTCTACTCCACTCATTCTAAAAAACAATTTTACTATGAAAGCTGTGTCGCATCGAATTTTAGGATAATGTCTAGTGTTTCTCGATATAGATCAAAAAGACAGTAGTGTCGCATTACCAAAACTAACTTAAAGGACAGAAATATAAATTATTCCAAGTAAATCAACAAAAGGTACTTAACCTTACTAGCGACGACGTATGTGTACTTATTTGAGTGCCGGATATCTATTCACTGGCAAGTTTATTGATGGATGGACGGCGCCCCTTCCAGCTGTCCGCGCTCGTTAAGAGCGAGGACCGCGCTGGAACACTGCGCCCGCATCGGGTGTCACCTTCGTACCGCTCCGGTGGACTTACAAAACTATTCATATGTTCATATAATAGATGAATTAAATTTAAGCACTCGACTCGTACTATAGAATGTCTTATTTTAAAGATGTATGTACTTTTAATAGAGATATTGCTTTAACAAATATTTTTAAGGCAGTCGGCGCTGTGGCATACGTAAGAGAATATTTCGCTGTGGTAATAAGGCGAAACTATCTTCATTACATTACTGTATTTAAAAACAATACATGCTTACATTTTTACATACCATATCGACATGCATGCACTCATATTCTGTTGTGTATTCCCTATATATTCTAATTCGTGTCACACACATAACGAAAAAAAAGAAGTGAAACTTAAGATATAAAAGAATATAAACAATGATTAAATGAAAGTAAACTTGCTACTAAAATGCTTACGTTATTATTTAAAGTATTTCCATAAGTCGGGGAGCGCTTATTGGAGGCGGCGCGGCGCCGGGTAACATAAACCCCCTGTTATTGCGTTCCGGAGGCGCACCGCATAGTTTGTTCCAGAAATAGAATTATTGTGGGAGAAAGGCTACCTATCTACCAGGTTATGGCTACTCGTGTTTGCTAAATTATCATTTTGTTTCTTTTATAGTTGTGATATTTCAATATTACAGTTTTTGATATGGTGAAATATATTATATCTTTATTTATAAAAACTTTGTAAACGATTACGAATATTTTGACAGATATCAGGACACTAGCAGTGTAGGCAGAGGTACCCAGTATTAAGACACCCCGTTTTCCACTTTTCACCGATTTGTTCGAGGCACTGCGTGTAGAATGGCGGGACTCAACGCCGATCTTTTAATTTGGTGCCAGGGCGAAAACATTAAAATATTAATAAATAATTATTTATTCCCCCGAGTGGTGGGTATCGAACCCACAACCGTCGTGTTACAGTCACATCCCTGCACCACGACGGCCTCAGAGAATCCACTCACTTAATAATTACAATACTGTGGATTGTATTTTATTCTTCGTTATCAACGTCTCGGGTACGTTATAATAACATTTCTAGTGAGGCCATTTCGTAGCAATTGCGCTTGTTAAATAACCGTTGGTTAGCCGATAACGCAATTATATACACTTAGATCGACAGTGATTTGTGAGCACGCAAATCTATATATGTTTTCACCTGTAAAATAATATATTTTGTAAATTTTAAAAGTTATAATTTCATTCAAATATAAATATTGTAGATATTTGCACTTATTAATTTATCAATTTTATCATGTTAGACCATTGTGGCGTAGTGTGTGCCTGAAAACGCGACGGTTGCGAGCTCGATGCCCGTTGGATTGTACTCGATATATTTTCCCCCCTCTGGTAGACGAAGCGTCGCCCTGAGTCCTACCACTCCACGTCCAAACGTCTACATTAGGAAAGTGGGGAAAAGAGTATCTCAACATTATATTCCCTCTGCCTATCTGGCTATGTGAAAGTAAAAAAAAGCGTAAATCTAAATTATAGTAATATTATACATAACCAGAGAAAGCCCTGTGATATGTTATTCCGTTTCTCGCTCAAGTCTGTAATCAAGAGGCAAAAAAAATACTGAAATACATATTTTTTAAAAAATATTTTTATAGATTCATCCCAAGAATTTTGCTATATTCCAAAAATCTAATGATACTCCTTAATCAAACCACTTTATAGTTTCTATATACAGCCGTTATATAATAGTGTGCGATGTTAAAATGATCTGCGCTCACTCCGTCAGCGATTAGCGATCACGCGCCAACGTACGCTACTTCACCTATTAAATGTAGTGGGATATGTTAAACATTGCGCACGGCACAAAATCAAATGTTTCATTTAGTTTTTCTTTTTAAAAGTGATTCATTTTCTTTATGAACTTATTAGCATGTACGAGGAGTTGGTGCTGATTCACTCTGTTTTTTTTTCTTCTCTAAGCTGCATGCTGTATCTTGTTCAAATTTAACACATTGTGTGTGGATGGCGGAACTCTACGCTGCAGTTAGTCTACCATACCGAAGAAATGAAAATAAAATATTTCCCGAGTGTTACAGCTATAGTTTGACATTTATTGTAAGTTCAAATCTCATTTGGAAGAAATTTGGTGTCAAAGATAAAACAGATTAAATGCAATGAATATATCTGTTATTTAACACTCTTCAGTTCTAAACTCTACTAAAGTCTCCCTGTGCCCATCAGAGTGCCCATCACTTTATTAAAGTTTAGATTAGATACATAAGTAGAAGCGGAACTGAAAAGCAAGACTCGACTCCTAGTGTCCTAATAGCACCTTTTTGAATTCTACGTTAAAATTTCTATTAGTTGTTTAAAATAATAAAATCAATACAAACTACGCTGATCTTGCAAAATACACTATATGTTCGAGGAAAAAGTAACTGTTAACACACCCATTTTCTCCGATATAAAATTATATAACATTTAATTCCACTCTTATAATTCAACGGCGATACACCTTTTCTCGTCGCCATTTTCACAACAGCTTGCATAAACTGCTGTGGCGCGAATAAAACATTAAAAACCGAAATGGAAAGTCATTTGGCACTTAGGGTGGCTGCACACGGCGAATTGCGTGACGACCACGTAATGATGTGGCGAATTATGTAGGTGTAATTCACGAAAGTATCTCGTGATTTTTTATTTATGCGAGCGAGATTATTTTATGTGTATGTCAAAAAGTTGTTTATTTTTTTATGGTAGCCGTGATTAAGCAAATTTCATTTATTTTTTGACACTGAGAAATCTGAATGTCACAGGACTCTTACTTTTTATAGCGTCACACTGCATCCCACACACAGCAGGGTCGGCAGAGGGAACCAAGTGTTAAGACACTCTGTTCCAATTAACACATTTCTTTTTCCTACTTTCTGCCAAGTTTTGCAGGCTTGGCGCGTTGAATGTCGAAACTCAACGCGGCATTAAATTATTCATTACGTTCGTATCTCACTAATTGATTTTTTTTATGTGCCTGTACAGGTAGTTGAAACGATTTAGTATATTTGCAATGCTTAGCAAATTAATAGACTTTAAAAATCTATTAAATATTGAAATTAGATATAAAAAGAGTTTTAATATTGCTTTTAAAACCACTCAATGCGTAGTCAGCCTTAGGTCACTTACTACGCTGCGCACGCGCTGCATTCGATGTGATTCAGATCGGGTCGCGGTACGGACGTGCCGAAAGTACTGTTGTAATACATGCATTATTGAAAATCGAAAGTCAATTACATGGCGCGTTTAATGACTTTCGGTGACATCGTTTACTTATGTAACTATCTATAGTGAGGCAATTAAGTATATGAAATACATATTTTGGTTTTGAAGAAAACTTCACTATTATTTAATTTAATTTATTGTGTTTTTGTATGTCTTGTTTTCTTAATTTTAAGAAAATCGTATAGAAAGTTATAGACCAAAATTTCCCCAATAATAATTATATATGTAGGTGCAGCTTGCTGCATGAATAGATATTTTGGTTTTTATTCAGATATAAAACAGATACTCCGAAACTGTTGTATAGATTTAATAACAGCTAAAATACAGGCCATACCATATAAAAGTCTTTTCCTAACAATGGCTTTTAACATTTTATCAACCATTTAAAACAAAAACTTTTCTCTGAATTGAATTGATATCTACGGCTCATAAAAATTCCACTTACTCAATAAATTTCTGATTAATCGTCCATAATTTGGGTGATTCGCCAAATGATATGTGAGTCAATACGGCACCTTACATCAGCTGGCACGAAGGGAAAGTTACGAAATCAACGTCGACTGGTCAAAGACCAGTTTTTACAGATGAAATGAACAATTGTTACGTAACCGGGAACTTTGCTAGTGGGTCACGCGGAACCCGTTTGTGATTTTCATTAATAATAAATTCATACAAAAAAATGTATGGACATAATACATTTATTACCAGTGTGTTGGTTAATTTTTAAAGTAGTTTTTTCTTATATAGCGTATAATTGTATTTAAATATTGCAACTTTCGTTAATTGCGAAATGGTTGTTGTATCACAATTTAAAATCTCACTTTCCTCATTTACATTTTCCAGTTAAAAATCATTTAAAAGTGAAAAGTAAGTAGGATTTATGTGTTTTTGTTGAATTAAGTAGGTAATAAGATGGTGATTGCAATTAATAAGTTAAGATTATAATTATTAATTATCGTATTTAGGTATTTCTTACTTTCGTACTTACTATTTTATTAAGTTATTATGTTATTAAATTATAATCATTTATAAAAATAATCCTTATGAACAATTTTTAAGTTTGTTTGTTTATAAAAATGTCCCTAGCATAATAAGTAAATAAAAAAAAGAATTAAAATTTTGCGCCCAGTCCTTATAGGCTATATATAGCACAGGACACTAAGTCCTAGTAAAATGCATGACTAAACAATTGTTATCAATATTTAATTATATTTCTTGACGGACAGTGGGCATCTTATTACGGAGTTAATTTCAATAATTGCGCAGATTAAATAGTTATATAATAGGGAAAAAACCTGCTTAGAAAGCGTGCTTTTGTACGTATATGATTAATATAAAAATTTTATATGACAAAAAACATGACGAAAGAAAGTCAAGATTCACGCCCCGCGTACGCACCATTAATTAAGTAAATTTGCCAGTCGGGGGCAACGTCTCACGCTGAATTGTAATTTATTCAAAGAATTTAACTGCCATCGGCGACTTTGTACCCTACACTCTTAAATACTGAGTTCAAAGCTGTTCACGTAGTTCTGATTAATTTTAAGGCAATTAAGTTACAGCTATTAAAAGTTGGATTCAAGAATGGAGAAATCTAACAGGTCCCCTACACCTACTAACAGAGTAGTAAGAAGCTCGCTTAAAAAGTTTGACAGTGTATTTCTTGGAAAGTATCAATGGAAATTTAGGTTAAAAGATATTTTTGGAATTCCGTCATGCTGTCATTGATTCATTGGGTTTCTTGAGCAAAACACGTAAGAATATAATAAGTACCTAACATATCATTTCGCGTTTTCTTTACATCATTTCAAGACAAGAAAATACTAATAACTAACTGTAGCTTTTTAAATATTCCAGAAAAATGTTTTTATATGTCTATTATAAAATTTCCTACGGGAAAAATTATGATACATGAGTAAAGATATAAAACCATAATGCATTAGATTGTTAATGGGATGATTAATGAGTCTTGTTGCAAAGTTGGTACGGGCTTAATCCAATCTCCGCCCGGAGCAGAGAATGTGTTATAAGCATGACTGTCTTTTACTTAACAGTGTTAGGCGAACCAATAAATCAGACTCAAAATCCAGCTTTTACAATAAATTTATTTACACTTGTTATATACACATATACTCTCGTAGTCACAATATTGAAATATGAATTGTAATGACAAGTTGTCTCGACAATATCTTAGAACGTAATGAACACGAGTACCGTGTCGTTTGTGCTTATATTGGAAATACACCGGAAAAGACGCAGCACACTACCGCCACTTAATACAATCGATAATGGAAACAATATCAAATGACGTACTTGTAATTACAGTGACACCTATTACTACATTATAAGTAACTTATGCTAACAGCTCGGCCATCCTGCTAATCGCGAGTCCCTTCGCGATTTAAAAATAGTTCACAATTTTTAAATGTCCTAACTTAAATAGCTTTAGTTTTGTGCCAACAGTTACATAACAATTATATTTTTAGCACAAGTGAGGATATTTACAAAACCTATTAAATTAGATATATTCACATGTCATAATATGTAAATTATACAATTTGAAATACATTTTCTTAATTCGTAATTTTCTTTAAATCAAAATAATTATTACATAAAACTAGACTAAAATTAAATAAAGTAAATGTTAACTACACTGAATTCGTTACGCAATTAAATTGATTGATTATACAAAATATTTATAAATTATATTTTACATTGCAAACATTTTTTGTATTTATACATTTTGAGGTTTTTTGATTTTAGATTTATACAACAATGATATAATTATGTATATTAGATAATATATAATTATGTAGATTTATACAATTCAATAATTCTCGTTAACACAATGAGCCATCATTATACATTCATAGCCATATACATTCATGTTATAATTTAATTATTACATATTATTTTTTTCACAAGAATTTGGCTAAACAATACTAACAAGTTAACAACGCTACATGGAAGATTCCTATCTAATATCGAACACTTACCCCAGTACATTAAAAGAGCATGTTATTATTAATGACATTTCAATTCGCAGACTAAGCAGATTCATTAACTTAAAATAAATAAATCAGTTTCACGCTGTATCCCACATACTGCAGGGTAGGCAGAGAGAACCCAGTGTTCAAGACACTCCGTTCCCCAGTTTCTGCCGAATTCTAGAGGCATTGCGTGTCGAGTGGCAGAACTCAACGCCGCGCTTAGCTTCGACCAACACCAGAGCGAAGAAATGGAAATATAAATGTAAGTAAATATTTCATCTCCTCGAGTGGGGATCGAACCCACAACCAGTCGGTTTTACAGTCACACTTTGTGCCCCTGCGCCACGACTGGCCTCATTCATTAACTTTCATATACTTTATAAGCTTAATAAAATACAAAAAGTATTCATACAAAAAGTACTGCCAAATAGCACCAACATGACTGCATAGAGTTACTCTATTTCCTATTAAAGATCCATATATATTATCAAGGTTATTCCCAACTCAACCACAGCCAATAATTAATGACACACGTTTACTTTATACATTGTACAAATCTTAAATATAAAAGCAACTCATTTAAAAAAATATTCAACACACAATTTGTGTAGCCATGATCAGTCAAATACAATAAACAGAACGTGACACCGCTCGCCTCATTACTCCCATACTCAAACCACATTATCACAACCATAATGACTGCCATCTTCACCCCCATAATCTCCATCCTCACAATGATCCTCATCATCACGATGATCCTCATCATCACAATGATCCTCATCATCACAATGATCCTCATCATCACAATGATCCTCATCATCACAATGATCCTCATCATCACAATGATCCTCATCATCACAATGATCCTCATCATCACAATGATCCTCATCATGACCACGATCCTCATCATGACCACGATCCTCATCATCACCACGATCCTCATCATTACCACGATCCTCATCATCACCACGATCCATATCATCACCATGGTCCTCATAACCATGATCCTCAACACAACCATGATTATTAGCCTGTCCTCGTCCATTACTGGACAAAGGTCTCTTCAATGATATGCCGCGAAGATTGACCATCAGCTCTTACGTACAGCCGTTACCAGTCACATGTAAAAAATAATAAGTGCTTAATATCTACAAACGCTTATACATTAAGTCCTGTCCTTACGTACGTCTGTCTGTCTGTCTCAGGACTAATTATCTAATGAAGACATGGAAATATCAAGCTAAAATTAATATGAAACATCCCGATCAACAATACACTAAATCTGCGGAAAATTCGAATTCGATTGGTTTTTTTTGGTTATTTTTTTAATTCAGATTATTTTAAGGTTTACTTCTACTTTCCTCAACAAATGTCAGCTGTACGCGTAATCTAATAATTTGAAAGTCTACTTGTAATAAACAAGAAATTGATAATATACAAAAACAAACAAATAACAACAAGTTGACAGATAGAGTAATATGCTCTTAATTTTCCTTTAGGCATAAGTTATATTAAATTTGCATCATTTTCCATCTTCGTATGCATTGTAAAATTCCACAGCCAATTTTCAATTACTAGGCAAAGCTTGTATCCTATATTACTATAACGATATTAATATATGGACTTAAAGGATGTCGATGTTATAACTGGAAAGTAACGATTGTTGTACTTTTATTGTAAATTTTATCTTCAAATACTGTTTTCTTGAGTATTTTGTCGGCTCTTCTTAGCCAAAATAAATCTAAATATATTTCTGAGCCAATGGTAAGACTTACATCATAGATTCACTTAACATTTTTTTTTTGTAATTTTGCTACTAAAATAAAAATAAAAAGAATAATTTAAATTCGATTCACTTCATTCAGCTATACATTGCATTTTTTTGTAGTTACCATTATCATTATTTTCCCCTTTATATATATGTTTTTTTTCTCAGATCAAAACTATTTCAAACATTTTTTTAGGATCCATAACTTAAGCTACTGTACCTACCTACCTACCTACGTATGTCTCTATTTGTATCTATTGCTACACCGTGATCATTTCAACCATTTACCAACCAATAGCCGTTATTTCACACCGATTTAAAAGTTTTATTTTATAAGAATTTTGCGTCGTGTCTCATCGTAAACACATTTATACTAACATATTTGTTAAAATGAATATACTTAATTCTCGTCGTTTGGGAACGACTCGCTATGAATTTATTCCATTCCGGTCAATTACAACAATTTAAAAGAAATACTTTAATATCAATTCAAATTTCGAAAAATCAATCAATTTTTATTCATTTTCTTTAATGAGCTCA